>OVBA01006234.1:0-17507 GCA_900406435.1 Lepidium aucheri
ATCATTTGTCTCTCGTGATGTGCAGTTTTTTGAGAACGTTTTCCCTTATGTTGTCTCCACTATTTCGGACAGGTCACCTACAGTTGATGACGATGTCTTGCTTACGGACCTTGTCTTGTCTTCCTCTACAACCAATGCTGAGTCCGCACCTGTATCTCTAGTTGCTGATGATGAGAATCGAGTGGTTGAANGATTACAATATATAGTGTTTCTCAATGCTTGACCTAGAAGATGTTAAGTAAACCAAATACATAACCGAATAACTTATATTAAACCAACATACGAATATCAAAACACCTAATACACCAGTATTAGATCCCAATCAGGTAGGTGAGATTCACAAGACCATCTTCGTGACGTCGATCAAAGACCTTCACAATCTCTGTAGCAGACTATATTGGTCAGACATACGAAGAAACCTTACTTGATCAGTAAGCAACATCTAAAGCACCCTCTGCTAAACGCTCTAGTAGAGAAGCAATAAAAATACGAAAAAGACGATAATGAAGATGGAAGTTGTATAATAACTGTGAAATGCGAATTCGTTTTGTTCGACCATCTTTTGTGGATGTTTGAAAATGGAGACCAAAGTCGTATAATGGAATCTTAAGATGACTTTTCCCACCTCTATCTCTCCCCTTGATTAGGTTTCAATTGTTTTTGTTAATCAAATACTACAAAATTTACTTGTTTATGCATTGGTATCATTTTTTGTAGTAAACTATAAATCTTTGTACCCATCTGAAGCATATGGCTTACCGACAGGTTAGAGAGTTCTGATGATTAGGAATAAGACATCTTACCAAATAAATAATGGGCCTAAATGAAGCCCAAAGACTGGACTAGTCAACTGAACACAAAGTTGTTCTTCGACCAGAAACTTAAGGTTTCTGACATCAAAGCACTAACTCATAATTAAATAATTAAACCAAAAGCGCTTTTGCAAACCCATAAATCTTTTTAAGAAAATCATATTTATCCTAAATTTTAAAAGAAAAAGCTCCTAACTTTACTCTTTCCATGTGCGCCATTGTAAGGACTTATGGCTGCAGCTCGGTTACTGCTTCAACTACGATTTCGACAATCGCAGAGAATTGTCGAAAATCTCAGACATCGAGTTTCGCTTTTGCATACTAAGTAATATATCCAGTGGAATCCATCGATCATATTTATTTCCGGTTAGCATGTTGCTTGCACTGTTAGTATTCGTCTCCCGGATCAAGTTTTAGGATTACTCATTCCTCCTTAGTTTCTCTTAGTTCTACTTTAGATGTGGTTACCTGTCGACCTGAAAAAAAAAGGCGTGATTTTGCGATTACTCTGCCACACCAATGCATCATTTGGGGTCAACCGGTCAGCACTGCGAGTTCACGGCGGCGTCTTACTTCTCGTGGCCAACTTCAAGCAGACTGAGCAACGCCGCTGAGGAAAGGGCCAACTATTTCTCAAACTTGCAGAAGGAGGAGGAACAGGAGGAGGATGATGTTTCTCCTCAACCAGCCTCTACAGAGCCTAAAGGGCAACGAGCAACCACTTTGCTAGAGCTCATGACCATAAGAGCTTTCCACAGCAAGATCTTGCGTTGTTACAGTCTTGGTACAGCTATAGGGTTCCGGATCCGGAGAGGGGTTCTCACGGATATTCCTGCGATTATTGTGTTTGTGTCTCGAAAAGTGCATAAGCAATGGCTAAGTCCACTTCAGTGTCTTCCTACTGCTCTTGAGGTACATTTAGTTTCAAAAGTGTTTGATGGGATTGGAATTTGAAACTGTGATTCGGTGGACGTGTGATTTGAGGGTTTGTATCAGGGAGCAGGAGGGATATGGTGTGATGTAGATGTAGTGGAGTTTTCATATTTCGGAGAACCTGATCATCAGCCTATTCCTAAACAAACATTCACCACTGACATTGTTGATCATCTCCAAGGGTCTGATCCCTTCATTGGATCAGGCTCTCAGGTATAATCACTCGTTCGAACTAAGATATAACAATGATTGCAATGTCAATAACTTTGTGTTGTCTTGCTGCTAACCTCAATCAGGTGGCTAGCCAGGAGACTTGTGGGACTTTAGGGGCAATAGTTAGAAGTCAGACTGGTGGTAGACAAGTTGGGTTTGTGACTAATCGCCATGTTGCTGTTAACTTAGACTATCCGAGCCAGAAGATGTTTCATCCTCTCCCTCCTGCTCTCGGCCCTGGGGTATACCTTGGAGCAGTTGAGAGAGCCACTTCCTTCATCACGGACGATCTCTGGTTTGGCATTTTTGCAGGCACCAATCCAGGTTTAATAACATCCTATTTTTTGAGTTTTACATGGATGAAGCAGCAACTCTGCAATAACTTAAAACATATTTTGCAGAGACATTTGTGAGAGCAGATGGTGCATTCATCCCCTTTGCAGATGACTATGATCTGTCACGAGTCACAACGGCTGTCAAAGGTGGAGTTGGAGAGATCGGAGAGGTCAAAGCTATAGAGCTGCAGTCTCCAGTTGGCAGTTTAGTGGGTAAACAGGTGGTGAAAGTCGGGAGGAGTTCTGGCTTGACTACAGGAACTGTACTGGCCTACGCATTGGAGTACAATGACGAGAGAGGTGTCTGCTTCCTCACTGATTTTCTTGTAGTTGGGGAGAGCCATCGTAGTCCCTTTGATCTTGAGGGAGACAGTGGAAGCCTCATAGTGATGAAAGGAGAGGAGAAGGCAAGACCCATTGGGATCATATGGGGAGGCACTGGAAGCCGTGGGAGGCTGAAACTGAAGGTGGGAGAGTGTCCAGAGAGCTGGACCACTGGTGTTGATCTGGGAAGGCTTCTCACACATCTCCAGCTTGATCTCATCACCACCGATGAAGGGTTAAAAGGTACAAGTTCATTCTTTGTTCTTCTCTTTACTTGTTTAGAGACTTGAGATATAAAGATAACAAGACTTGTACTTGTTGTTACTGAACTTGGTCAGCGGCAGTGCAAGAACAACGAGAGGCCTCAACAACGGGGATGAGCTCAATGGTTACCGACTCATCACCTCCATATGTGAATCTCAAGAAAGAGAAGATTGAGGCATCATTAGGACCTCTTCAGGTTCAACATATCGATCTCGAAGAGGGAGTAGAAACAAAAGGAGGTGCTCCAAGTGTGGAACACCAGTTCATGCCAACCTTCAGTGGTCAATGTTCCGCGTCTGCTTGGCCTGAGAATGCTAGAGAGGATCTTGTTGCCGGCCTTACAAATGGTGGTTGCGAAGGGGATCTTTGTGTTGGGCTGCGTCTAGGGGACGATGGAGCTAAACGCAGACGCTCTGAAGTGACCAAGGAAAGAATGAGACCTGCCGAAGAGATACTAAATTAAGTTAAAAGCAAACGAACTTTAAAGATTGTCTTGCTCATTGCCACACTTCCATTGGGAGACTTGGATTGGATTTGTTGTCAATATTCTTACGTCAATCGGACTTGAACAATAAACATAGCCAATTTTAGCTTCAGTTTGATTCGGTTATCATTGTCATTTCTTCTGTCTGTCCTAGTCGTAGTCGTAGAATCCCAATTCTCAGCATTTATGTATCATTGAAGGTCCCAACTTAACAAGTTAGGCACGTTAGACAAAAACTTTCGAACTTGAATTGGCAAATCACAGATTTACAGAGAGATTGGTTAAAAGATTTAATCTTTCGGTCTTATTTGCCTCGTCCCTCTACGCTAAATTTGGGGGTGTGAAGCTTACTTGTCCTAATTGAGACTCTCTACCCTGGTCTGGTAGGCGACTCTTCAATTTTGTTTACTCTTCTTATATTCTCTTCTCTTTATCTCTTTACTTTCTTGATCGAAAGTTTCATTTTTTCTGTTTTTGCAGCAAAGAGCGTTCTGATTTCATTTCGTGGCTTCATTACCATCGATTTTGTCTCTGCAAATCTGATTTAAATCCTTGAGTTTATCTGTGTTTGCTCAAAATTTCTTACGAGACTTCTCTTTTCAATAAATCCCTTTATTGAAGCTACATCGCTGCCGTAGAGATTATCAGTTTCTCTATTGGACAATCGGACCTCACAGAAGAGTCACTCTTGATAAGACTTGAGAAATAATGGATTGCCCTTCTGCTTTTCATCTTCTTCAACAATGTTCAACCTATAAGCTTGTGGCCACCTGTTGATCGGTTTAGGTAATCTTCTGAAAAATTTGGTATATCGTTTGATGGCAGGAAATGGGATGCCTACATTGGGTCGTGTCAAGGTTTGTGATCTAGTTCCCAGTGAAGGTCTACCTTCTGATTCTTACAAATTAGCCGTGACTACGTTATCTCAATCTCTAGCACAGTACTCTGCTGCCATCATTCAGTTTCCTGCTAGCGACGGAGCACTCCTTCGATCCGGGCTTGATTCTGCTCGACTCTATTTTCACCAGAGAGATTCATATCCGGCCACTAATAATATTATTCACACAAATGGTCCACAAGAATGGTGCAAGACCTCTGGCTACCATGCAGATCCTCAGTCATGGCAAGAGAGCTACGAGTATAGACCCGGTTTGACCCCCACCGAGCCAACCAGTCCTATGGAGTTCCCTCCAGCTGGTTTGCCTGATATCTTTGTTTTACTAGGAAAAGCTGCTCGTCTGGTTCTTGATGCCATTGGTTTCTATTTGAATTTGAGAAGTTGTCCATTTACTGAGATTCTTGATAATGTCCCTTTGAGGAATGGTGAGATATCCTCCTCTGTGTTATCTGTTAGCTGTTATGCGAGGCCGTCATTTCATGGAGCTCAGAACCATAACTTAACAGAAGAAGAGCAGCTTATCATGTATTCAGACCATGATCACCAACTTGACAAGAGTCTGATCTCATTTGTGAGATCAGATAAGGCAGGGTTGCACATCCGGGACATGCACGGACAGTGGGTTTTAGTAGACGTGGATCTTGGTCCTCAAGAGGCTGTTGTATACCCTGGGCTAGCTCTTTACCAGGCTACAGCTGGGTATGTAAGTCCTGCAGTGCACAGAACCGATTTAAACAGTATGCAAGGAAGTATAGAAGGGAGGTTCTCCTTGGCCTTCAAACTCATGCCTAAATCAATGACAAATCTGAGTTGCGCAGAGATGAGAGCAGCAGGTCATGGTGTTGAAGCTCAATTTCAGCTTCCAGTTTTAGTTGATGACTTTATGCAGAAACCTCACTCAAATGATGAACTTTTTAACAGACAGACTTTGCAAAGCTTCAGCGTCCCTCAATCCCAGGATGGTATACAAGTTTACTTTTTCAGTCTTAATGCTTCAATGCCATCTATATTCTTTCTTAGCATGAAGAAGAGAATCGTAGTTAATTGTTCATTGTTATGTTAAGTTACTCCTCTATGAGAAGTTTTGATTAACATTCAGCTCCATTTGGGATCGACAGGATCTATGAAACACCTGAAGAAACGGAGGAAGAGCGACTCAAGATGCAAACCGCTACCACCATCAAAGCGGTTGAGGTTGGAAGCACAGAGAGTACTCAAGGAACGAGTTCAGGAGATTGCTGATAAAAAAGGGATCAAACTCAGATTTTGCAACCTGAAGGAGTGCGAAAGTAATCATAATGTAATGAACAGCCCTTGTGCAAATGTAAGAAGGGAGATCGGCTGGCCACATGGAGTTCCATTTGTTCATCCTCACGACCTCCCCAATAAAGCTAAAATCGGTTTCCTTGAGACGTATGAGCCAGGGTGGTCTGAAACACATGACTTG
This sequence comes from Lepidium aucheri, assembly GCA_900406435.1. Classification (NCBI taxonomy): domain Eukaryota; kingdom Viridiplantae; phylum Streptophyta; class Magnoliopsida; order Brassicales; family Brassicaceae; genus Lepidium; species Lepidium aucheri. The sequence continues at coordinate 5,711 of OVBA01006234.1, forward strand.
GAGCTCAATCTCTCTGAAGCCGCTCAGGGAAACCAACATGTGACCAACTGTAACCATTCTGCCACTCGGTAACTCTTTTTCCTTTCACTGAAACTTAATTCCGAGGTTACCAGTTCATTTCTTTGATTGCAGAAATTGAGAAGATGAGAGCTCTAGTTTTGGTCTCGTTTGCCAAGACTGTTCCGGTCAGGTTTCAGGGGTTCTCATGCTATATATGAGCTATGAGTTATGGAACTGCAAGCACATATCTGTGCGATTGACTCATGTTATTTGTCTCAGTGTTGTATGTTGTGTCCTTGTTTGATAAATTGTATATAGTATGCCGCAAGTATCTCGTATACGGTCAAAACCATGTTCACATGGTTGCGTCCAATGATCAAAATGAATGTGATTGAATTCTTTCGATTGGATATTGACTGAAAAAGTAAATGTTCTGGTGCTCTTGAAAGAAAATTAGCTGGAGTCTTGGTCAGTGTATGTTAATGTTTCCATAACGATATGAAGAATCAGCCTAAAACATAAAAATACACAAGGCGGGAACACATTTTGGTCTAACTCTATTTAACTGACAAAAACAAATGAGAAGCACGTCCAAGATTCTCCTGGATATTATTGGACCATACTAGCCAGCAAAATCCATAAGCCTTAACCCTGAGAGCTGTGTCAAAGACCACAGAGTAGACAAACAAAATCAACACTCGACGGCCTTCTTGTGTTCTCGCTCATTGAAACCGTGAAGAGAATCAGCCAAAGTGTTACTTTTTGCGTTTTGAAACAGGCAGTGTCATCATCAGCTCCTTGGTGGTGACTGATCCTCAAAGGGAAGTTCAATTTGCATTGCATTCCCGTAAAAATCTTCCAAGTTGTAGAATGTCCTTTGCGAAGGTAAGAATAAATGGATCACCACATCACCTGACAGTATATCAATCAATATAAAAAACTGTCATTCTTTTAAGCCCACATCGACTAGAAGAAGGACAGCAACCACGAAGAAACTCACCAAAATCCAACAATGTCCATGAATTTGGCTTTGTATCTCCATTAGCAACTTTACCGTACTTCTTCTCAGCCAAGTCTCTCATCCTGGATCTGCATCCGCGGTTTATCATGAAAAAGTCAGTTTGTGAAATTTTTTTGCAAGTGGGCTCGAGATCAGTGAGAAAGTCTAACTAGAAACTCTACCCGATCGCATCAATTTGAGGGCGGGAAAATGCAGTGGCAATGATGAAAAACCGAGTCCAGTACACAAGAGGCTTCACAAAGAGGACCTTAATGTCTCCAGCTTTCACCTCACTCGCAACTTTAGCCATTTCAACTGCAACTGTAGCAAAGTGATAACAACATAAATATCAGCTAGTAATCACATTTTTTCCATTGCTAAAGGGAAATAAGTCAGAAGTATGTAGAAGAAGGTAAGGGTTGAGATGAATAAGACTTTGGCTTACATGCTAAACTTTCTGCATCATCGTCAACCTCAGCTGTTGGAGACTTTACATCATTGCTTCTGAAAACAACTTTCCCATATTTGTTGAACAAGTCGTCGAACATCTCATCAGTATCTTCACTCACATTCTGCATGAGACAATGTTACTCTCGTCTTCCAAGTAGTATTAACAGAGTCCAACCAACTCAACCCAATTCAGAAACCAATATGTAACAAAAGGACACAGCAATTGCAACAATTGTAAGGATGTAAAAGGTTGAAACTCCAGCCATTAAAGTTCCAATCTTCTATTAATTTCCATTTAGCAGCACAAATAAAGTAATTCACACGAAATTACTTCTTACAACAAACACAATTAAACAGAGCTTAGGACAGTAAACTGCGAGAACAAAAACAAAAGAACTAGTTAGAGTTTGATCGTACCGAAGGAAACCCATCTTCGGCTTCCTTTCCCACAGCGAATCTCCGAGAGTTACTTAGAGAAGTCAAACTTTTGGATAGTCGCCAACAGCAACTATATTGTAACGATGGTGACAATGAAGAAGAGCAATATCTGGGTATTAGAGATGATAAAGCAGGTAATCGAAAGTCTCCTGCAAGCAGAGTTCCGGCGACTGTAAGACCGGTGGAAGATGCCATTAATCGCTGGTAAGAGAGTCCAACACTTTGGAAAACTCCAGTCGTCTCTGAGAAGCGGATAAGATATTAATTGATACACAACATCGAGTGATATGGGCTTAGATTTGGGCCTCGAAAAGCTCGATACAAAATATACTAAAAACCCAAGGACCTAAGTCCAATTAGCTATTTTCCAAGAGGAATAACAAGTTAACGAACATGTAGTCCAAAACTTGATTGGTTGAATCGGAGGCGAGATTGTTGAGAATGGAATAAATGAGAAATGAAATAATGGAAAAGATAAGACTTAAAATAAGGGAGGACCACTAAAAGCATTGTTAGTAGAGTTCCCAAATTGGCATTGATCATTAATCATATAAGTATAAAATAAAATGTCGTATTCGATGATACATACATAACACAGAGGGCCAAAAAACTCAAATGTCACAGTCTAAGATTGGTCACATATCCCACGAAATCAATCGATATAATTGATGAAAAAGAAGGTAGCTACTAGAGTCGACAGACACACACATGTCTCTGCCTACATTTTGAATCTTTATGAATAAATATAATAGTAATTTATATGAAGCAAACAAGTTTGGTTGGGGAAGTGTGTGATGAATTGGACAAGTTAGTGAAATTATAGAGGAAGAGAAAGAAAGAGGGACATGCAATCCTAATAATACAACCGCACCATCTACCTTCCTGTCAATATTTTTATTTTTATTAATATTATCATAATTATGTCTCACTTTATTTTTTAGGGTACCATTTATTTTATGTTTGTGACAATACTGACAATTTTGTTTTGTAATATCACATCTATTCGTACATATTTTAACACATAAATTTTTTCAAAGATATTGACACAAAGAAATGTGGTGTAATAGCCATTCATTATTTTCTGCCGACCCCTTTATTCTCTCTACACATTTTCATGCATTCTCTTAAAAGTTGACAGTGAATTCACGTCTTCTCTTCGTCTCACGTTTTTTGTTCTTATTTTTTTCTATATTTGTTGTCAAAGCTTATTTTAAATATATATTCATTATCAACTAGTTAAATATCAATATCTAATGTTATGCAAGGAGATTTTGGAGGATATCATGTCTTCTAATTTATGATTATATACATATTTGTGTTCATGTAGGTAAGGTAAGTTAGCCTAATTGACCTAGACAATGGTATGTATATTTTGTAAAAACACCACCTTATCAATAAAATCAGATCAATTTTTATTGATTCCTCTAACTTTACATGGTAACTGAAAAATCAAAAAGAAATCGTTGAAGCAACATACACCAAGCGATCAAAGATGTATCAGTTAGCTGCCAATGAAAATCCAGGAAGTGTGATCGCACAAGTGGTGTTTTATGGAGAGAACTATGATGAATGGGCGCAAGCTGTAAGAACAGCTTTACGTGTGAAGAAAAAATATGGCTTTGTGGACGGAAGTGTCACAAAACCAGCAGAGAATGATTCTGCATATGAAGATTGGATGTCTGCAAACTCTATGGTGACGTTGTGGATCCTCAATACGGTTGATGCAAAGGTCAGAAGGACTTTAGCAAACAAGGAAGATCTACAAGAGTTGTGGAAAGAGATCAAGGATCGATTCTCAAAAAGAAATGGTCTACCAGTCCAAGAAATCAAGGCTGAGCTGGCATATCTTTGTCAAGGAGAAACGAGTGTCATCAAATATTTTGGTAGACTCACAAAGTTGTGGGATGATCCGACCAATTATGATCAAGTCGTTACATGTGATTGTGGGAGATTCACATGTAGCATGGCAGCAAAGCTTGAAAAGATGAGAGATGAAGAGTAAATACATCAGCTTCTTCTTGGTCTCGATGATGACGTGTATGGAGCTGTTTGAGCTTCAATCATAGGGACAACCCGTTGCCAATACTAAATCAAATATACTCCAAAGTGAAGTCTATTGAACGTCTCAACAGCGTGATGAGAGGAAGAGAACTGCAAAGCTTTGAGGCTGCATTTGCGGTGATAACATGAGGTTGTGTTGACAACAAAGGTCTAGGAAGAGGAACAAAAGACAAGAGCAAGCTAATGTTCTATGTCTGCAGGAAAACAGGACATACAGCAGATACCTGTTTTCAAGTATTTGGTTATCATGAATGGTGGGAAGAAGAGTCTCGTGGTTCTGCTAGCAACACCGGTAGAGGTGGAAACAAAGGATGTGGTCGTGGTAATCTAGTCAGAGCAAATGCGACAACAATGCTTAGTGCTATTGATGCTAGTTCTGAAGCAGAGCGTAGCGGGTTCACCACTCTGACTAATGAGCAGTGGTAAAATCTGATCAAACTCTTGGGAAATCACAAGAATAATGCACCTATGACACGACATGCAGGTAAAAACTCTGACTACTTAGAATGAGTGCTAGATACAGGAGCATATAGTCACATGACTAGTTCACATAAGTGTTTATTTGATTTGAAATATATCTTGCCATACTCGATTGGTTTGCTCAATGGAAGTAAAACGGTTGCTGGAGAAAAAAGAACAGTGGTATTTGATACAAAATTCAGTTTGAAAAATATGTTGTTTGTTCCAAACTTAAAATACAATTTGATCTCAGACTCACAGTTGATAGCATGTGTGGTTTTATGATGAAAATTTTTGATATGGGATATGTGATTCAGGACCGTATAACCAAGAATCTGACTGGGGCGGGGAAGCTGCGTGGTAGAGTCTACTTCTTTTGTTGAATGATTGCTTTTTTGCTTCTAAGTTAAATAAGGGTGGAGCTGAAGATGTATGGCATCAAAGGCTTAGACATCCATCTAAAAAGTATTTGATTTATTGCGTGTTGTTAGTAATCGTACAAGTGATTTCTCAAAGTATGATATTTGTTTGAAATCAAAACAGTGTTAGAAACCTTTCTTGTTGAGTAATAATAAAAGTTCAGAGATTTTTGAAATGATTCACTATGATGTATGGGGTCCTTACAGAAAATCAACTCTGTGTAATTCCTACTACTTTTTGACAATTGTAGATGATCACTCTCGTGGAGTGTGGATATTTCTATTACAAGACAAAGCACAAGTACAAAAAATTGTGCAAAATTTCATAGCTATGGTGTCACGCTAGTTTGGGAAATCAATTAAGCGATAATGGCACTGAGTTTATGTGTCTTAAAGATGAATTTCAAACTCAATGTATCATTCATCAAACTGTGTGTGTTGGAACGCCACAACATAAAGGTAGAGTGAAACATAAGCACAAGTACTTTGGAGAGAAAACATTCTCACTACTGCTCACATGATTAATTTGTCTCTTTCTAGTGTTTTACATGGTAAAACACCCTACAAAGTCATATATGATAAGCCACCATTGTATGATCATTTTCGTATCTTCGGATGCCTTGCTTTTACTCATAATCAAAAATGAGATGGTGATAAGTTCGGTTCTAGTAGTCGACATTGCACTTTTGTTCGATATCTTTTTGGAAGAAAAGTTGGCAATTGTTTGATTTTAACACAAAAGAGTTGTTTGTCTCTCGTGATGTTGTCTTTGTTGAAGATACATTTCTGTTATGATGCCTTGATTCTGATAAACAAGATGTCCATCGAACGACTGATTTGAAAATATTCAATGTTCCAGATATTGAATAAGACGAAACACATGCCATACCTACTGTTCAACATGATGATTTAGATGAAACTAATACACAACAGATTATTATCCAGACAATAATCTCTAATACGGAGAACACTGACATTGCAATAACCATCTGTGAAGCTCCACAGATCATTTTTGATACAACAACTCCTAGTACTGAGACTTCTGCTAGTGAAACAGATTTCTGTGAAGCTCCAGGTGCAGAAGTTATTGTTGCTTTTGATGAAACAGAAGAAAATTTTGGTAGAGGAAAATGCAGAAACAATACTATGTGAAGCTTAAAGATTATGTGTTTCATTCTGTTATTGATCAACTGATGTTACTTTTGAAGATGCAGGTCCTGATCAAGGAGAGACTTGTTTATATCCTATTTCTGATTTCCTAACATGTGAGAAGTTCTCACCTCATCATCGTGCATATGTTGCAACAATTAGCAATGAAAAAGAACCCATCTTGTTTTGTGATGCAGTAGCTATCAAAATGTGGAGAGACTCAATGAAGGCTAAAATACTGCATTGGAGGATCTACACACATGGGACATGACTAAGTTACTTCTAGGAAAGGTAGTCATTGGTTCCAATTTATAAAATCAAGTACAGAGCTGATGGTACTATTGAATGGTATAAGTCAAGACTAGTGGTGTTAGGTAATAAACAGGTCGAAGGTGTTGACTACAACGAAACTTTCACACCTGTTGCGAAAATGACAACCATACGCACATTTTTGAGTGTTGCTTCAGCAAAATGTTTGGAGTTACATCAAATAGATGTGCATAGTGCATTTTTACATGGTGACTTGGATGAGGAGGTTTACATGAAGCCTCCACTCGGATTTTATGCTGAGAATCCAAATCTTGTTTGTCATTTGCGCAAATCAATCTATGGTTTGAAACAGTCATCGAGATGTTGGTTTGCCAAGCTACGCAGTCTTTGCTTTGTTATGGTTTTAAGCAATCCTATGCGGATTACTCCCTCTTCTCTCTCAGAAAATAAAATTCAGAGAAATATATTCTGGTTTATGTAGACGATTTAGTATTTGGTGGGAATGATACTGCAACTATCAATGCTTTCAAAGAATATTAAATTCTTTTTTCCATATGAAAGATCTTGAAAAACTCAAATATTTTTTAGGTATTGAAAGTTGCTAGAAGCAAAGAGGGTATATTTTTATGTCAATGAAAATATACACATGATATTATCAAAGAGTTTGGATTATTGGGAGCAAAATCGGTTTCAGCTCCAATGGAAAGGCAACACGGGCTTGCTTTATCGAATAGCAAGTTGGTGTATGATCCTTTATGTTATCGATGACTGGTAGGTCAACTGATTTTTCTTTCCTTTACTCGACCTGATTTAGTGTATTATGTACACATTTTGTCTCAGTTCATGAGTACGCCAAGAGAGAATTTATCTTGGCAAGCTGCTCTGAATATGGTTCGATACTTAAAAGGCTCACATGGATAAGTTGTTCTTCTTCGAGCAGATTGTGATCTAATCTTTGTTCGTAAGTTCACAACAGATAATTAGTGCATTGTTGAATTTGACCATTTTGGCTTTTCTGTGAAGGACATCAAACCTCAAAAAATTTTACTCCGCAGTAATAGCTCTGGTCCTCTTTATTCTCTTCCAGCTTCCCTCAGGAAACCGACACCATCAAAAGCTCTTTGGGTTTCAACTACAATTTTTTGTCACAAATGCTTTGGCCACACAAATAATTATGTTTTTCGTTCTGTTTTATCAGTCAATTCGGCTTTATGTAATAAAAAAAAGCTTTCTGATACTTGTCAATCTTGTTATTTGGGAAAACAAATAAAATTGTCATTTCATTCATCTCAATCTCAAGTTACTAAACCATTTGAAATTGTTCATTAAGACATTTGGTCGTCACCAATACCAAGCATAAGTGGAATCAAACATTACATTTTGTTCTTTGATGATTTCACATATTTTTTGAGTTTAAACAAATCTTACAAAAGTCTTTAGCAAACATGGGTGGTGTGATTCTGATTAGGCTGGATGCCCATTAACACGAAATTCTGTTAGTGGTTGATTTATCACCCTTGGCGATTCACCGATCTCATGGAAAACTACCAAACAGGATGTTGTAGAACGATCTTCTGCAAAGGCATAGTATCGTTGTATGGCCTTAACATTGTGTGAGTTGAAGTGGTTGAAACTATTGCTAGCTGAGTTTGGAGTCAAACATGATGCACCTATGATTCTCGCGTTTGATAGTCAAGAAGCTTTACACATCGTTGCTGATCTGGTATTTCACGAACAAACGAAACATATTGAGATGGTAAGTTAGGGTAATTGACCTAGATAATGATGTGTGTATATTGTAAACGCTACTTTGTCAATAAAATCAGATTATATTTCATTGATCCATCTAACTTTACATCTAAAAAATTTCTTATTTAAAATACAACTTTGAATAATCATACACTTCCGCATAACATAATTTTACGTTTAGAATTTTGGATTTTGGATTATGAGTTGAGTTCTTTAATTCAATTGTTGGCAAAAATAAAGTATAGTCTATGCCAAATGTGTATATATATATATATATATATATATGTATTAGAAAAGAGAAAGACTAATCGATTTTCACTTGTTTCTGTTTATATGTGTAGTGGGTGGGAGGGTGAGTAGATTCCTTATCTTAACCCATGTTAATCAATCTTGGAAGCTAATTAACATATATATAAGTAAATTAATTTAAATATGAAAATATAGTCAAACTGAAGCAATGGAGAGACATGGAAGAGATAAGTTATGGCATCTGATTCCAAAATGGAGCGTTAACGTGGGGATAGGTCAGAAAGATTAGGTGGAAGATGAGTAGTGAGTGTAACATATAATAGAGAGAGAACTAATTAATAATACTAGTAGATTACTATACTTTCTTATATAGTGCGTCCTCGATAATTTCGGTCGCGTCTCGATCTACATATTGCCTTGGATCCACGTAACGTGTAAGACTTAGAAATATTCATGAGTTTTTGCTGCTCTACTCAATTATCACTTTATCAGATAGATTACCTGGGTCCACATGCCTGCATCAATTCAATTGCAACAGTCAAAATATTAATACGATAAGTATGAAGCTGTTGAACGTTTGATATTGGGCTCAATTGATCAAAATCTTCCATCTAATTTAATTAATATCCGCGTGAAAATTGTTATCTTAAAATGCCACATCGTTGCTTTTAAGAGTTAGAATGATGATTGAGTGATTAATTATATTAAGTGGTTGTTATCAAGTTATAGTTTGTTAGCAGAGGTTTAGGGTTTTGTTTATATCTAAGTAATAGATATACTAAAAAATATAAATCTGCAATCGTGGAATGAATCCACTTTTCATATTGTAAAAATTGGAATGTATAAATGGAAGTAACAAGAAAAGTGAAGAGACATAATAGAGGTAAATGGATTGTAATGACACATAGCTCAGCTTTTATATATGGAAAACATGTGATGACATCTCGAGCCGTATCCAATTCTTTTGCTCAACCAACTTTTCTGATACATTGCTTTCACTTGTTTTGCGCATTTCGATATCTATACTTTGCCCTTCTAATATACAATGTTTACATATACAAAATATATTTAAATTTACCTCTATATATTTATATCATACTATATGACGTATATCAAGAATACATATAGAAATGTATAAAATATATATAAAAGATGATGAAAACGAGATTCCCTCGAGAAAGGAATAATAAAGTTTTGTTATATAGTACTAGTACTACAATATATGGAAAATTAGCGGTACGGTAATGTGATTATGTGACATTGAGATTCTCTATCATTACGGTGAGCGGTTGAGATGATGTCTTGAAAATTATAGATCAACAACTTTTATTTTATTCTAATTTCAAACAAAAGATAGAGAAATTTTGCTTTAATCAACTCTCAATGGAGTCATTCATGCCTTTGCCCTCAAAAGCAAGCACGCCAACGCCATCACCTTCATTTATATTCTTACTCTTACGTGTATTTTCCTAAATTCTAGTGCTATTTGAAAATTGAATCATCATATTACGTTAAATGATGCAGGCAAATACGTTTCGTGAATGTAGAAACTAGAAAAATAATTATGACTATTTAAGAAAGTCTATGGTTTATTTATTCAACGTTTGGCCTTACATTATTTTTGAAATTTCATAGAATTAAAACTCAACCTAACAACTCCCTAGTCCACTATTTATTTTGTCAACTAATAGATATATACAATTTGATACTATATAACTACCATTTTATAAGCCTTAAGCTTAATCACATTTTAATCAAATTCAGATTCGAAAACTCTAAGAATAGCCATATAGATAACCATTTAACAAAAAATAACGAATAATTAACTTCAAACATTAAGGTAATAATAAAAATTAGGAGGATGAGCATGTGGAAACCATTAGAATATTTTTGTTCCCTAAGAATATAAATTTTAAAAATAGTTGAGACGTGAGAGACTCATTCAAATAATCCCACGGGAATAAATATCTGGACAGATAATTAAGAGGTTTTTATGTTAAAAAAAAAACAATAATAGTAGGTTGTAGTAGAATAAAGCCTCGAGTATTGGTATTAAGCAACTTGAACGTTATTATGTTAATCGACAGTTGTCAGCGGAATTAAAGAAATAATTGTACGATGTCAGATGGACCTAAGATACGACTAACAAATTAATTGAATAAAAAATAAAATAAAATGGTAGTAACCTAAAAGATAATGTCTGAAAAGGAAGCAGATGATGCAAAAAGGCATGCCCATCTTAATAATGCATTTGCTATGCTATGCTTACCTCGTGATTCTTTGCCTCTCTTCGTGCTCTTCCATTTCCAAGATAACTTATTTTATTTCCCGGTGCCTTCTTTTTTATAGATTTGTTCTCTCCGTTTTATAATAAGTGTCATTCTAACATTTTTCACACAAGTTAAGAAAACATATTAAAACTCTATTATACTCTTAACATTTAATTGACTCTTAACATTTAATTGACTCTTAACATTTTCTTTTTTCTTATTGGTTAGTAATGAGGTTAAAGTAGACCATTTATGCTAAAAGTTACTTCGTAAATTTAAAATGACACTTATTTTGAAACGAAAAAACAATCCTAAAATGACACTTATTATGAAACGGAGGGAGTATTAATTCTCAAGTTTAATTTAACTATAAAGTTTCATTATTCCACATTACGTTATTTCTTTCGTTTGTTATATTTGATCGCCCAAGGACACAACGTGTACAACCTCCATTAACAAAGACAAAAGCTTTAAATAGGTATAAACTATGACAATTAGTTTGAATTGTGTTAGATAACATATATAGCTATGATAAACGGTGCAAAATTATGTTATTATAATGTTTTTTTATCGTTAAGATGATCTTCTGAAACTAAATTTTGGTAAAAATACTATACATATAACATTTAATTATTGATTAAATGGACTTCCCCTTTAACATTTATCGTAGTATAATACTCTATATGTTCCAAAATAATTGAGTTTTTGGGATAAAATATTTGTTTAAATTATATGATGTTTTCAATTTTCACTACAAAATTAATTATATTTTTATTTGTTTTGATTATTTTATTATACAAAATGATTTCTGATTGGTTGAATAATCATTAATTAGATTAAAAACAATATTTTAATCAAAGAAAATAAGAGTTTAATGTATTTATAGTCAATGTGTAAAAACCTTAAACATCAATTATTTTGGTACAAGGGAGTATCATTTCTTTTACAATTATAAAAATACTCTTTTCAACCAAATTATTTTTAAAAATGAGAAATTTTGAGAAATGTCCTTTTCAGTATACCTCTTTTTAAAAATGCCTCTTAACATTTATTTTTTCAAAAATGTCCCTCATTAATACAAAAATGACTAAAATACCCTCAATAGAATTGTTACAAACTTTTCCTGCCAAAAACAATTTTTTTCCGCCAAAAACATTTTTTCCCGCCAAAAATTTTTTTTTATGGAATTTCGAAAAAAAAAATTACAGAAAAAAAAATTTCCCGCCAAAAAGAAAAATTTCCCGCCAAAATATTTTTATAAGTGCGCTTATAAATCTTTACAA
>OVBA01006235.1:0-17507 GCA_900406435.1 Lepidium aucheri
ACGAAAATCAAATCTTAAATAGTTAAATTTTCCTTTTTAATTGTATGTTTTCATTTAAATCGAATCAAAAGAAATAATTAGTTTTTAAAAGTGATCTTATTTAAACAAAAAGACAAATTAATAAATTTAAAAAATTAACCAATCAAAACAAATCAAAAGATTTAAAATCCTTATTATATTATTACAAAAAATCTTATTGCGGTGGTTTTATTATAATAAAGATACTATTTAATTAAAAAANTAAAAGCATTCACATGAATAAATTATTAATAACATACTTTAAAACCACAAAAAACCATATCAATCGTTTGACCATATTCTTTGGTGTATATCTTCCGGAGGTTTAAAATTTTGACTTTAATTTTCCAAGTTTCTTTGCTAAGTTTTAACGAAAAAATTTCAGAGAAAGACATGATGAATAAACAATAATTTAGAGAAAAAATGTGTCAATTTTGTTGGTGTTATTAAATTTGTCCCAAAATTTCTCTTATATAGTCTCCAATTAAATTATATTATTTTAGGATTAGGAAATATTTTTTGTTTGATTTTCCCTGCATATAAAGTATTTAGTTAATTATTGAATTAATGTTCTTATCATAATTAATATACAAACAAAAACGGTTTAATTAAGGATCTTATCATAATCTTAACAAACTTATTTTCTCGTAAAAACTTAGAAAAAACGTGGCTGATTTAAAATTTGATCAATTAAATTAAATCAATTAAAATTTTATTGCCACCAAAAGACAAAGATACAACCGAATCGTGGGACAGATTATTTAAATAAATTGTATTTAGAAAAATTAATTATCTAATACAAATTGGTCAATTATGCCGAGTTGCTCTCAGTCTGGTGGTGACGATGATCCAGTTAATGATTTGACACCCGGGTTCGATTCCTACTTGTTGTATTATGGTCCCTTAAAAAGGGGATTTTAAGGTTAGGTTTTAGGCTATGGATCGGACCTTATCGATCTAATGTTGACAAAAACAAAAAATTGGTCAATTATAGATTTTAAATCTCTATTATATTATTATAAATTATATGGATAATTCAATGTTACGATTTTATTATAATAGAGATAAAATCTGTAAAGACTGGGCTGTATTGAGGAAGAGTAAAGGGGAGTCAATCTCTGGGTCGGTGGTGGTCTTGTTTCATTTCTTTCTTCACTCTCTTCCGGATTCTGTCGATATTTTACACACTTCTGTTGCCACCAAATTATTAGATCTGTAGTGAATCATGAATCGCCATCACGATCCCAATCCTTTCGACGAGGAAGAAGAAGAAATTGTCAATCCATTCTCGGTACTGCTTTCTCTCCTCTTCCTTACTGTCTCGGCTTTCTATTTCTCGCTGATCTTTATTTCAGATTCATGATTTACCTGCCATTTATGTTCTATTTCCTTGGTTATTTTGAGTCTTATGTGTTCCCGATAGTTTAAGGATCTCGAGGTTTTCTGTTCATTAGTGATCAGTTATTGGAAATGGAATCTAGCGCAAACGGAGTCTCTGGAAATTTAGTTTCTCTTGCAAAAACCATAACAATATGTTTCTAGGACATACAAAGGTTTTCAGTTGATGGATCTTGGACTGTTCAGTCCGGATTTACAGATAATGTCAGGATTTTAAACTGTTTCTTCGCATCTGCAAGCAGGCTTGAATTTGGCCATAAAGCTTTACTCTCTGCGAGTAATCGGGTCTAACGTTACTGGAACTAGTTTATAATGTAGTGTCTTTATCAATGATCGACTGTTAAGATTCAATCCTTTATTAGTTTCGAGTATTTTAAAGGGAAACATGGTAAATTAGTAGTATAATAATAACCTGTTGGTTATTAGCTGTATCAACTTCTATGGTGAAGTTATTCGGAGTCTATGAGTATGTAGTCTAAAATGTATTTATATTACAGAAAGGCGCCGGAAGGGTTCCTGCTTCATCTAGGCCAGTTGGATATGGCAGTAACCTTGATGCTACAGTCGATATTCCATTGGATACTGTGAATGTAAGAACATTAGTATCGCAACACTGCACACGTTCTAGCTTGGATTTTTCTGAAATTTTTGTGGAAGTTTGTGCAGGATTCTTCTAAGAAACAGAGAGAGCTTTCTGATTGGGAATCAGAACTTAGGAAGAGAGAAATGGTTATTGTCTTCTCTTCTTTTTAACTGAGTTTCTTGGCTTTTTGCTGGTTGCATTATGTCATGTAACTCTTTCTCTGATTCGCGCAGGATATCAAACGAAGAGAAGATGCCGTTGCTCAGTGTAAGTCAACAAGACCTTCATGGCACACTTTAAAAATTTGAGAAGACAAAAAATTGAATCTTGTGCTGGTTAGTTGCTAATGAAACACATCAAATTTGTGTCACAGCTGGTGTGCAGACAAGCAATAAAAACTGGCCACCCTTTTTCCCTATTATACACCATGACATTGCTAACGAAATACCAGTTCATGCGCAAAAACTGCAGTACTTGGCATTTGCTAGTTGGTTAGGTAGGTTTTATTTTTTCATCTGTTTTCTGTTCATAAAATATTTGTAGCGGTGAACTGATGGTCTTCTTACTGTTCGAGTCTGAATTTTCAGGTATAGTTTTGTGTCTCGTATTCAATGTCATTGCAGTGATAGTCTGCTGGATTAAAGGCGGAGGTGAGCTTTCATACTATAACAATATACCCTAAGTAATGAGCTATATTATGAAGTGTGGTTAAGCTAATGTTGGTTTTAAATCCGAACGGCAGGTGTTAAAATCTTTTTTCTTGCCACAATCTATGCGTTGCTTGGATGTCCAATATCATATGTGCTATGGTACAGGCCTCTTTACCGAGCAATGAGGTGATGCCCCGTTTATACGACTATCCCGCTGGTCATATTGGCATTGTGCCTATAACGAAATTTTTCTTATCACCTTTCAGGACTGATAGCGCTTTTAAGTTTGGTTGGTTTTTCTTCTTCTACCTGGTAAGCTTATTGAAAAGAACTGCCATCTTTGAGTTCACATTCACTCTATGCAGGTATACTTTCTATTTTCTGTATAACTGAACTTAGCTATCAATAGGTTCACATTGGCTTCTGCATATTTGCTGCCATTGCTCCTCCAATCGTTTTCCATGGACAATCACTAACGTAAGTTTTCCAATCGTTGCTCCTTTAATTCTTCTCGTTCTCGAGCTTTGCAGTATTTCATCCTTCTTGTATAAGTGCTGCGCTATAACTAGGTTGAGAACTAGAAAAGTCAAGAATATTAGCTCGTGTTTAATCTGGGAACACAATTTCTTTTGGACAGAAAAAAATTTCGTTTAAACCTCTTAGCCTTGCCCAAGATTTTTTGTATGTATATTCCTGTATTGTGACAAGTGATCCTCATTCTCTTCTAATACACAGGGGTGTGCTGGCAGCAGTCGATGTAATCTCAGACAGTTTATTAGCCGGGGTACAATCTTTGACCTTCTTTCTGTATTCAAAACGGATCAAATTTTGTTGCCAATTAGTTCGTATCAACCATATGCGTCATTGTTACTAGCTTAACTTTGAATCTTACTGCAGATCTTCTACTTTGTCGGTTTTGGTTTCTTCTGCTTGGAATCGCTTCTGAGTCTGTGGGTCCTCCAGGTAAAATGGGACTAGTCTACATGTTTCTTCTTTATATCTGCTAAGCGATACCAAACCAAAACATTACCTAAGCTCCTGCCTTAATGTGTTTCCACCATTGTTGATTTCTGCAGAAAATATACCTCTACTTCAGGGGAAACAAGTAAAAAGGATACAGTTCATAAACTAGAAGGTTTGATTATACCGTCTTACTATTACTAATGTAATTACCATTGTCTGCAAAAGAACTGTTGTGTTGTGTTGTGCTGTGTCGTGTTAGTATTTGTAATGGCAAAAGAGATAGTGTGTTCTGTTCCGGTCAGGATTCTCTATTTCGGGGGTAAAGAGCAGAGAGATAACGTTTCCTGTGCCAAATCTTTGCTTCTGTACGTGTTGATTTCGCTTAAGAGCAGGATGCAGTGAGGAACGAGCAGAAATATAACAATTCGCGTAATCTTAATCAAGACACAAAGTATCCAAACATGTTGCAGTACCAAAAGAAACATATATCCTCAAAAGGAAAGTAAGTCTCGTCCTATTGGTCATCGACACTGAATCTCCTATATGATTTAAAGATATCACTGCTATATGCAAGATGGCTATCACTGTAATAAAGGAGATACAAAGAAACCACAAAAGCTAAAACCTAGAACTAAACTCAACTGATGAAATAACTACTGGATTGTCACAAACTTGTTAGTACCATGCCTGGCCCAATGGCTCTTGAGGTCAACAGGTTGAGAAAGGTTATAGCCTTCGCGAGTAAGTCTCACAAGGAGCTTGCCATAAGCACCATTGCTTATTTTTCTTCCAGCAAGACGAGATCTAGGTCTTTTAGTGTTCATGGGAAGTGGGTATATCGATATACTGATGGTACAACACGAGGATTGCCAACCACCCATGCCCCATTTATAACAGACCCTTGAAATGCCTGTACATGAACAGACAGGAGGAGGGACTCCAGAAAAATCAATGCTTGAGATATTAATGTTGATGTCAAGATTCTTTTTCTCGCGTTTTGTCTCCGCTACGCTCATTATTTTCATTGACTTGTTGGATGCAGAGCGTTTCTTCCTTGTCAGTTTTGGCAAAACATTCAAAAGAGAGTGATTCGTGGACTCATGTTTCACAGTTTCCACATCTTTTGTGGAATCTCTAGTAGGAGGAAATAATAAACAAGCTTGAGGCACTATGACACCTTCAGCAGGATTTGGTTCAGCGACTTGAGAAAGATTAATGCCTGTGGTATTTGGAACGGGAAAATATGAATAGAGCCAATGAGCATTAGATGCAGTCGAGCATGAGTCACTATTTGCATTTGAAGCAGATAGCATCAGGTTATGTGAAGGATATGAATTCATCTTTATAGCTAGTTTCCGTGGTAAGATCACACCCTCACGTTTCACTTACTACATCGAATCAAAAGCAAATAGAATGAGCCAAAAATAAACCAATCAACAACTCGAACCAACACTATGAAGCAAACACAGATCCAGGAGTTACATAACTATCACAGACATTCTACTCGCTCTATCCAATGCCGTAATTAAGATACGAAAAAGGAACGTAGAACATATAATCCATAGTTTTCAATCATCTACATGAAGGTTTACAAGACAGAATCTGATATATATATATACACCTACCCAATCACACACACATGTTGAGGGCAATACAACCATAAGGAAAGTTCGATGAAATTCAGTATTTAGAACAGGTAACACACAGGTATATACTACATATGTGGAGTGTGGACCAGA
Organism: Lepidium aucheri; assembly: GCA_900406435.1. NCBI lineage: Eukaryota > Viridiplantae > Streptophyta > Magnoliopsida > Brassicales > Brassicaceae > Lepidium > Lepidium aucheri. Next base: position 5,352 of record OVBA01006235.1, read on the forward strand.
GGAGGAGATTTCATATCAAAAAGATGTTTGAATGAAAATTGGCTAAACAAATAGAGTCTTTACAAAAGAGTAATCGAAACTATAAGTGGAAAATCAAACATGCAAAATCAGAATCTATTACTAGGGTTTCAAAGGACTCATACCTAAAAACAGAGTTCTAATAAAAAAGTTGTGATCTTTGGGCAAACGTAAACAAGAGAAATCGTGAGACTTCCCAATAGATATAATTCACGGCTGTGCTCATAGCGACACACACACTCTCAATGTGTGATCTTTCGTGGACGAGTAACTTTTGTGGCGGGCTTATTAATATTTAAAAATAATCCGCTTCTAAATTTCTCCACATGAATTTGATGCAGTAAATCAATTGATAACTCTTAAATAAATAAATAATAAAATATTGAGTTAAAAAAGAACGGATGAAATTTTTTTGAATGAAAATTGGCTAATCAAATAGAGTTTTTACAAAAGAATAATCCAGACTATAAGCCGAAAATCAAACATGCAAAATCAGAATCTATTACTAGGATTCCAAAGGACTCATACCTAAAAACAGAGTCATAATAAAAAAGCACTGATCTTTGGGAAAACATAAACAAGAGAAATCGTGAGACTTACCAATGGATATAATTCAAAGCAGTGCTGGCAGCAACACACATACACTCTCTAACACGTGATCTTTCGTGGGCGAGTTAACTTTTTTGGTGGGCTTCTTAATTTTTAAAAATAATCCACTTTTAAATTTCCCTACGTGAATTTAACGCAATAAATCAATTGATAACTCTTAAATAAAGAAATAATATAATATTGAGTTAAAAAGTAACGGATGAAATTTTTTTAAATGAAAATTGGTTAATCAAATAGAGTTTTTACAAAAGAATAATCCAGACTATAAGCCAAAAATCAGACATGGAAATTCAAAATCTATTACTACGGTTCCAAAGGACTCAAACCTAAAAACAAAGTCATAATTAAAAAGCACTCATCTTTGGGAAAACATAAACAAGAGAAATCGTGAGACTTCCCAATGGATATAATCCACGGCTGTGCTGGCAGCGACACACACACACACTCTAATGTGTGATCTTTCGTGGACGAGTAACTTTTTTGGTGGGCTTATTAACTTTTTAAAATAATCCGCATTTAAATTTTTCTACGCAAATTTAACACAGTAAATCAATTGATAACTCTTAAATAAATAAATAATAAAATATTGAGTTAAAAAGAACGGATAAATTGTCTGAATGAAAATTGGCTAATTAAATAAAAAATTTACGAAAGAATGATCCAGACTATAAGCGAAAAATCAAACATGCAAATCCAAAATCTATTACTAGGGTTCCAAAGGACTCATACCTAAAAACAAAGTCATAATAAAAAAAGCAGTGATCTTTGGACAAACGTAAACAAGAAAAATTGTGAGACTTCCCAATAGATATAATTCACGGTTGTGCTCGCAGCGACACACACACTCTCTAACGCATGATCTTTCGTGGACGAGTAATTTTTTTGGTGGCCTTATTAAAATTTTAAAATAATCCGCTTCTAAATTTTCTCACGCGAATTTAAGACAGTAAATCAATTGATAACTCTTAAATAAATAAATAATAAAATATTGATTTAAAAAAGATGGATGAAAATTGTTTGAATGAAAATTGGCTAATCAAAAAAGATTTTTTACAAAAGAATAATCCAGACTATAAGCGGAAAATCAAACATGCAAAATCAGAATCTGTTACTAGGGTTCCAAAGGACTTATACCTAAAAACAGAGTCATATTAAAAAAGCATTGATCTTTGGTCAAACGTAAACAAGAGAAATCGTGAGACTTCCCAATGGATATAATTCACGGTTGTGCTCGCAGTGACACACACACACACTCTCTAACGCCTGATCTTTCATGGACGAGTAACTTTTTTGGTGGGCTTATTAATTTTTTAAAATAATCCGTTTCTAAACTTCCCGCGTGGATTTAACGTAGTAAATCAATTGATAACTCTAATTAAATAAATAATAAAATATTAAGTTTAAAAAGAACGGATGAAAATTGTTTGATTGAAACTTGGCTAATCAAAAAGAGTTTTTACGAAAGAATAATCCAGACTATAAGCGGAAAATCAAATATGCAAAATCAAAATCTATTACTAGGATTCCAAAGGACTCATATCTAAAAACAGAGTCATAATAAAAAAAAGTGATCTTTGGGCAAACGTCAAAAAGAGAAATTATGAGACTTCCCAATGGATATAATTCACGGCTGTGTTTGTAGCGACACACACACACTCTAACACGTGATCTTTCGTGGACAAGTAATTTTTTTGGTGGGCTTATTGGTTTTTAAAAATAATCCGCTTCTAAATTTCTCTACGTGAATTTAACACAATCAATCAATTGATAACTCTTAAATAAATAAATAATAAAAGATTAAGTTAAAAAGAATGGATGAAAATTATTTGAAATGAAAATTGGCTAATCAAATAGAGATTTTACAAAAAAATAATCCAGATTATAAGCATAAAAATCAAACATGCAAATTCAGAATCTATTACTAAGGTTCCAAAGGACTTATACCTAAAAATGGAATCATAATAAAAAATAGTGATCTTTGGGCAAACGTAAACAAAAGAAATCGTGAGACTTCCCAATGGATATAATTCACGGTTGTGCTCGCAGTGACACACACACACACTCTAATGCATGATTTTCCGTGGACGAGTAAATTTTTTGGTGGGCTTATTAATTTTTAAAAATAATTCGTTTCTAAATTCTTTACACAAATATAATGCTGTAAATCAATTGATAACTCTTAAATAAATAAATAATAAAATACTGAGTTTAAAAAAAAACGGATAAAAATTGTTTGAATGAAAATTAGCTAATCAAATAGAGTTTCTACAAAAGAATAATCCAGACTATAAGCGGAAAATCAAACATGCAAATTCAGAATTTATTACTAGGGTTTCAAAGGACTCATACCTAAAAACAGAGACATAATAAAAAAATAATGATCTTTGGGAAAACATAAACAAGAGAAATTGTAAGACTTCCCAATGGATATAATTCACGGCTGTGCTTGCAGCGCCACAAACACTCACTCTAACGTGTGATTTTCATGGAAAAGTAACTTTTTGGTGGACTTATTAATTTTTAAAATTAATTCGCTTCTTAGGGGCTGATTGGTAAGAGCTGTAACTTTGACTTCTTGGCTGTAGGATTTAAGCTGTAGATTTTTTTGTTGTAGTTTTTTTGACTGTAGACTTTTCTGTTGTAGGATTTTATTTTTGTAAATCTCATAAATTTTGGCTCTAGAATTTTGGTTTTCTACGGCCAAAAAGATTCCATAAATAAAAAAATTACTTTCTAAAAGCCAAAAATAAACCTAAAGCATGATTGGTATAGTTTTAAGGCCTTTGAAAAAATTTTGCTTTCTAAAGCAACCAAAACCATTACCAATCACACCTTTTGGCTCTAGAATTTTGGCTTTCTACAGCCAAAAACATTTCATAAATAAAAAATTGCTTTCTAGAGCAATGAAAGCCAAAAATAAACCTAAACCATGATTGGTATAGTTTTAAGGCCTTTGAAAACATTTTGCTTTCTAAAGCAACCAAACCTATTACCAATCACACCCTAAATTTCCTTCCACGAATTTAATGCACTAAACCAATTGATAACTCTTAAGTAAATAAATAATAAAATATTGAGTTAAAAAAGAATGGATATGCCAAGAAGTAGGTGGTCTAGTTGCTTGTCCCTTGTCCCTGATCTAGCTGTCACCAGGTAGTTCGATTCTCACAAAACTCCAGTGTAAACAATTTGGCTATGGATCGGGCATTTGTGGATCCTATTAGTATTAAAGAGAATAAGTAAGGTTGATAAAAAATAAACAGATATGCAGCAGCATAATGTCAAACTCTAATTTACCTCTCTCCGCTTCACCCATCGGAACCATGCCCTGGCGTGAGGGCGAAAGTATGCACGACACCTCATGTGTTCCATTTTCATATATGTCCTCCACCCTCAGCGGAAAGCCTTGTAACAGTGTCTTTTGGGATGTGACGGATTTCCTGTTTCCATGTGGTGTTGATCCTGTTTCGATTTTTCAGAGAATAAAATCCTTTCTTGAGAGCAACGGTCGTCTTGTTGGTGAGTTGTCAATCATCGCTTATGTCGATGATAAGGAGAACATGAGGAGGTATGATGCCTATGAGGAAGCTGGGTTCACCATCCGTCCCCATGAAGGAGGTGATTCTTTTTAGTGGACATTGTTTTGTGGGCAATGCAAAATTCTGCAACCTATTTTGAACTATTTCATTTGACGGTAATCTCAAAGAAGGAAGAAACGTATTTCCTTAATGCCCTTGAAGCTTTGAACGATATATACTATAATGTTCTCTTAGCACTACCTGAATCTCTCACATCATCAAGAAAGCTACATACTGTAAGTTTTCCATTGCTCTCGGTAATCCTTTTAAGGTGGAATATATAGTTGCCCCTGAAAAACAGAGAACCTTCTATCATGAGCCGTAGAGAAGAGATGGCTTTGTTTGGTTTTCTGATGGGCTAGCTTCTATGCGTGGACGGCTCCATGGGTCTTTTGTAAACGTCTTCTAGGATGTGGCTTTCTTAATTGATTTGCACTGCATTGACTATGCTCTTAACGAAATGGGTTATGGTCCTTCTTTTATGTTAACATGGAGATACACCAGTGACCCGAAAGGTACTAGGTACCATGAAAATCACCAGGAATAGTATTTGTATCATCTCGACGAGACCTTCGTGTACAAAAATGGCAAAGTTACTAGGATGTACAATCATGAACAATCATGATGTACCACAATATTTGATGATAATCTCCAAACAATGTTCCAAGTGGGACAGTGTTATCCAAGTGTTGCAACGCAGTGGTTTCATAGTTATTTTTCAATTCTTTGCTAAGGTCACATGTAAAGTTACAGTTGAGGACTTTAAGAATTTTTGTAATAGGCTACCAGAAGAGATAAAAACACTCAAAAAAAGCGTGGCAAAGCCACATGGTCGTAAGTTTAAAAAGAAGAGACAAATACAACTTGCATGGAAAGACCTACACGTCCTCTGGCTTGTGGAGGATTGGCCATCCAATCCTGAACTATTATCGCATGTTGTCAGGCACACTCTTATGATGAAGGGTTATGGTGATGTATTGTCAATAACGGCTTATGCTTATGAGTCCAAGTTTTCGGAAAACCTTTCCGTTGCCTATTGCAATGCTGGAGTGAGAGTTTTACTCCTAGATAAAGAGGATGAATGGGAAAGAGTTACTATGGTGTCAGTGAACATAATTGACAAGGCTTCAGAAGCTGTCTATGGTCTGCAAAAGACCTTATTAATTAGACTAGAGTAGCTGTTGCTTGTGGTTTGATTTTTTATTTTTATTTCTTTTTCTCTTTTTATGTCAAAAACTAGTATGCATTGGCATTTCATTTTCTTTTTGGTAATCTCTCTAATGGGGTTCAAATGTTTTATTGCATTAAGTGATTGTAATACGCCAGTTCCTCACAAAATATTTGGATTGCAAAGATGGTTAGTAGTAGTACTACAACAAAACATATTCATTTCCTATGATCGGATTCATCAGTTTTCGTAGATAATTGGTCCATACCAACAAAACCCGATCAAAACAACTTGTCGCCAATTTTTGGTCAGAAATGACAGTTTTGTCGGTTTTGGCGGACAAAACCGACGGTAATCAACAAAAAAAATCATCTAATTAAACCGTCGGTTTTGTCATATAATATTTGTCGAAAACCGTGGGTGCACAGTCGTCGGTCGTCGTCGGGGAAGGCATCGGTTGCCCTGAGTACAAGCGTTGTCGGTTTTTGTCGGTTCGGTTAACTGACGAAAACTAACCACTTGGTATAATAATTTTTTTTAATATCTGTCGTCGGTTTTTGTTGGTTAAATAAACAAACAAAAATCGACCAAAATATTCAAAATATTTTTTTTCTAAAAATTAATATAATAGTTTTAAAATATTTATAAATTAATTTTAAAATAATATTAATATTAGAAAATATTTGTTTTTGTTATAAATTAGATATAGAAAATATAGGTCAATATTCTAAAATCTCGGGTCCTGAGTCTCGCTATCTGATGAAAAGGATGATAGAGTATCTAAGAGCCAAAGTAGCATCTGAACTTCGGTCCTCGCGTGTTGCTTTTCTGTCCTACTATAGTAATAGTCAAAAAAAAGAACAATATATGTACCATTTTTTTTGTCATCATAAACATTCATTAACTTGAAAGAGTAAGATCCACAAAAATCTGATCAATCAAATACAATGGAATTGATGAAAAATATTCATAAGTAAGATCTATCGGGCATGTTCGTGCAAGATTATCAGCAACTTTGTTTCCCGAACAGCGAGTCCATCAGAATTCAACGGAATCAAATTTACTTTGCCAACTCTGAATTTCACGTATCTAATTGAAGAGACTGAAATTAACTTATTGCCCGTTAATCAACCTGTTCACTTCATGATTGTCACCTTCAAAAATTATTCTCCTATAACCTCGACTCGATGTTTGCTGTATTGAAATTAACAATGTTTGTAGTTCTGCCTCCAATGATGATGTACATCGTTGTGCCCGACTTCGTCCCACTGATTTGAAATCACCATTATTATCTCTTATGATCCAAGAAGCACCAGCTGGTATTGTTGATGATTCAAATCGACAATCATAATTGCATTTGACATAATCTTGTAGCGGACATGTCCACTTTGTCACTGCTCTAGTAGCCATCATATGAGCTGCATCTTTTTCGTTATCAAGAACATTGACCTGAATCCATTCAGGCATATCTCGTATTGCCAACCGAACATCGTCTTGCCATGTCGTTTGCTGTAGTTGAAATAGTAGCTTGTTTTGGCTCTTCCAAATTCTCTATAGCGTCCATAGAGGAAGCTGTGCATGTAAAGGCATTAACTCCTTCTGTCGAATGGCTTTGAGAATTGCCTCTATCTTGCCTTCAAAATTAGGGAGTCCTGATATCGATTGGTAGAAAGGTAGATTAAGATCCCTCCAAATTGCTTGGGAATTTGGGCACTGGAAAAATAGATGGTCCAAAGTCTTATCATCATTGCAACATCGTCTACATTGAGCATCATTGATGATTAATTGATCTCAGAGTTCTGATCCAGTGGCTATAGTATGCGATAATATCCGCCATAAAAAATGCTTTAACTTCGGAGCAGTTTTCAACTTCCAGACTAAGGATTTGATAATCAAATTACCTCTTGGTGGTCTTATCATTGGATTGTTTAGTTGCATGGCTAACCAATAGCCAGATTTGACTAAATATTGACCATTGCGATTATAGTACCACCCTAATAAATCTGATCGTTGTTGCAAGCTTATACGTAATCACAGTATAGCTTGGGCATCTCTGGGTGTAATGTGTTCTTGTATCAGCTCATGATTCCATGTTTTGGTGATGGGATGAATCAGATCAGCTACTTTTTCTAAAGGTAATGTAGAGTCCGGTTTGTGAATAGGAGAACGAGGGGGATTTTTTGGTAGCCAATGATCATGCCAAGTACGGATTAGCTTACCATCACCAACTAGATACATAAGTCCTTAATTCAGCAATTCTCGACCTGCTAATAACGATTGCCAGAGGAATGATGGTTTGGAACCCCGAGACCCTTCCATGACATTCGTACCGGGATAATATCAACTTTGCAAAACCCTTGCAGCAAGGCTATTTGGATATTGTAGTAGTCTCCACACATGTTTAGCTAATAAAGCTTTACTAAATTTTTCAATATCCCGAAAACCCAGTCCACCTTCCTTTTTAACAAAGCTTAATCTCTTCCATGATACCCATGTCATTCGATTTTGATCAGAATTCTTGCTCCACCAAAAACGCGATAGTGCCTTTGTGATAACTTCGCATACACCAACTGGTAATTCGAAGACATTCATAATATAAACAGGTAGGGCCAGTGCTATTGTTTTAAGCAAAATCTCTTTCCCAGCATCAGATAAAAATATTTCCTTCCAACCTTGAGTGCGTTTTTGAACCTTTTCACCAACATAGCAAAATACATCTATTTTCCTCCGTCTGATGTGCTCTGGTAGTCCAAGATAACGTCCAGAACCTCCATCATTATGAATATTTAGTAAACGTCTTAGACAAGTCTTAGCAGATGCTTGTACTTTCGAACCAAACGTGATTGCAGATTTATTTAAGTTGATCATTTGACCTGAACATTGCTCATAATGTCTAAGAAGGTTCATAATTGTGGAGTAGGACCGTGAATTGGCATGGCAAAAGAATAATGCATCGTCAGCGAATAACAGATGAGTAACTATCGGACAATGTTGACTGATTTTCAAGCCCCTTATTTTTCCTTCCGTAGCCGCTGAAGTGAGAAGGTGACTCAGTACTTCTCCACATAAAATGAATAGATATGGCGAGAGAGGGTCGCTTGTCTTATACCCCGTTCAGGGTAGAATTTACCATGGGGAGAACCATTTATTAAAACCGAATAGGACACCGATTCAACACACGTCGTGACCCATTGGATCTATATGTACTATTTATATCTGATTTTATCAACTAAAATAATAAAAATTATATAGAAAAAAATAAAAAACGAATTACAGAAGAAAATTAAATTTTTAAATTTGTAGTTTTGCCGGTAAAATTTTTTTTTGCTAAGATATTCTTGAGAAATTTGGTAATTTAAATAAAATTATCTTGAAATTTCTAACCACACTAATATCTTGAACTATTTTTTTGTCGTCAATAATATCTGAACTTATCCATGCAATTTAAATAGTTATACCATCTCTAACCATTAGAACCCATTATGGTTTTTAACATTTAATGAAATTAATAATTTATTATAAGTTAAGAACTCTTGTTTTGGTTTTAATATTTTGGGAGTTCCAATAGTAGAACTCCACTTAAGGTTCTTTAAAAATATGATTGGTTGTACAAGTGGTTTTGTTCATTCTAACACAAATCAAACAATGAATTATCACATCTACAAGTATGTGCTATAATTCAAAATAAATCATACACAGATGGATATTTGACACCTCAATGAGATCTGGTTGCTCCATCAAATGCTATCGATCTGTTTAATGTACAAAGATAGGATAGCATAGTCTTTGTTCTTCCTTCTCCATTATGCATTCTGCACATTCACAAAGCTACAAACTCATTACACTAAAATTTGTAACACTGAAACTGCAAACTAATTCATTAGACTTCAACTAACATTCAATAAGCTAACACTGAAACTGCAAAGTACATTAGAAAACAGAAGCAAAATACAAACAGAAGCCATTAACGAGTTCAATCAGGAGCAAACAAGAAACAAAGTAGAAACATAAGCCAACAAGAAGCAAAGTACAAACAAAAGCAAAGTACAAACACAAGCCATTCATGAGTTCAACATGTCAGTAATTAGTTTGTTCATGAGAGCCATCTCCATATCTAAATGTGGCTATGTTTTGGCAAGGAGACTGTCCAACAACTTATGTTTAGAAAGCCTGTCTTTCATTGCTAAATCCTTCTGTTTTATCTCCCACATGCTCTGAAACTCTTATAGAGCACTGCCTTCTTCTACAACTGCAGCAACCTTGTTCACTGCCCTTTTAGATTTGGCTTTTGAAGCCTTAACGCCAAGAGGACGAGCTTGATCCTCTTCATGGCTAGCAAGCACAGAGGTTAAAGACTGTGTGAAACCCTCCTCAGTCTTCCTTCTCTTTGACATTCTACTTCCTTCTTTTTGACACCAATGCTGGTCATGTCTAAATTCTCTCCACACATGCTCCAGAGTGAACTTGTGTTTGTGATCATTGGAGTAAATCTGGTGCGCCAATTTCGTAACATCATTGTCATTTTGCCCACTAGATTTCTGTAATGATACAACCTCATAGCATCCAAAAAACTTGCACACCATATCATTGATCTTTGACCACCTTTGCTTACAGTGACTTGGCTCTCTCTTTTGCAGACCAACAAGCTTTGGAATTGAAGCAAAGTAAGATGCGATCCTTTTTCAAAAGGCTTCAGCTTTTTGCTCATTCCCAACTATTGAATCTTTGCTTGTGTTGAGCCAAGCACTAATGAGCACCACATCTTCTGTGGGAGTCATCTTCCTTCTTAATCATCGATCATCAGCTTCATTTGGAACTTCAGACCATTAACTACTAAATACGTTAGCTTCCTATTCACCAAGTTGAATACTTGGTGAATCCCTCTTATACATATTATGTTCAAGGTTCTAGGATCCATGTATACTATTCAAAAGGTATTGGAAGCCAAAGGACTGACTATATGGATTCGTAGAATCCATATGTGAGAGTATAAAGGAGGAGAAAATAGAAGAAAGAAGGTTGATAAAGACACAATAATAAAAAACACAAGGTTTATATATCAGCTTAGGTTGAGACACTAAATTCTTTGTGGTTTAGCATTCAACTCGTTACCTAACTCAAACTACAAGCATTTATCACAAATAAAATCACTAATCCAAGCAGTAAATACTAGCATTTATCACAAAGCACCAAGTTGATTCATTAACTAAACCATAAGTAACTAAACCACAAGTGAATTCAAACAAACAAAACCACTATAATTAAAACTACAAGCATTAATCACAAATAATAAGTGTGATGTAGACGATTCTAAACGAGATCTACAACCATTTATCACAAAGCAGCTAGTTGATTCACAACTAAGTTCAAACTAACTAAACCTTTAGTAGCAAGGAAAGACAACTTACTTGTACTCCAGTAGTAGAGACAGAGGTTGTAGCTTTGATCGTCTTCTTTGAATCTACAGTACCAAATATATATATATATATATATATATTCATGCTTTGTATTCATACAGAGAAACAAATAGATGCAAATGATTCCTTAAGTCAAAAGATTGTAGCTTTTTACCTCATATGTATTTAGCAGGAAGTTGATGACACCATGTCCACAAAGAATTCAGCTTCCTTCTTTAGCTCCACATTCACTTCCTTCGTCGCCCAAATAAACATCTGAGTTACCAATGCAACAAAGACTGAGATCAAATCAGATCACTTTTAAAAAAAATTGAAGTTACCAATGCAAGAAAGAATCAATGGAGCTCAGCAAAATGGTTACCAGCAGATTGCTTGAGAGCTCAAGGTGCCTTGTATCCCTTGTATCTTTGATTATTTTAGACACACGTTGTACCACAAAGAAAAGAAACGACAAAAGTTAGAGATCAATATTCAATCCACAAGCAAGCAGAAACATACAAAGGGAGATCATTGATCAAGATCACCAATTGACATCAATCTCTAACTTACAACCCAAAACCCTATTTCACTAAACCAAAAACTCTAATTTTGAAAATCAAACAACCCTAAAATCAAAATCAAACAACCATAACAACTTAAAGTTCACAATATCGTACATATATGTTTAGAAGAGAATAACCCCCAACGATTTGTGAAAGAAGCCCTCCAATTTTTACACCAAACTCTCGGATTTTTGAAGCAACTCGCCAATTGGTGAAGGCGATGGTCCGATATGCAGAATCACTGCCTCAATTGCTCACACGCGGCCGTCCATATGAAGATTCATGCAGGTCTTGCCGTCGAGTTGAGAGATTGCCCTCATTGCCACTGGAGAAGAAGAAATAAAATGTTTTTACTCGAAGAGATAAATAAGAAATATTTCGACGCAATGGCCGATTTTTTTTCCAATACAAAACCCTACAGCCAATTACACACTAACACATCACCTTTTCTTAACATTTATTAATTCTCTTCATTAAGAAACGGTTCTACAAATTTAAACTTATTTTTACTTTAATTAAATGCCATTAATTGATAAGAGCAACTACAATGGTAAGACTCCTAATGGAGTTCTTACCATAGGAGTCTTACCATTTGTTTATTAATTTTTTTTTAATAGTTAAGCATTGTTGGTTAATGTGTAAGTGCAATGGTGAGACTCTTAAAGGAGATTTTTAGTATTAAAAATTAATAAACATTGAATTAATGAAATTGAAAATATTTTTTATTGAATGATTAAACATGAATATACAATAATTTATAATTAATTTTGATTACCGAACTTTTCCCAAATATTTTCAATTAAGTCATTTTTCAACTGGTCATG
>OVBA01006236.1:515-17506 GCA_900406435.1 Lepidium aucheri
CATAGCTCTACCAAAGTCTACCAAGCTCTACCACACTAGCAACACTAACTCTACCAAACTCTACCACAGTCCACCAAAATCTACCAAACAGACAAAACCTGAGTTATTTAGTATTTGAGAAAATTACTTCCTAATTACAGAAATATAGTGTGGTTTTTATTTGAAACGGCTTTATGAACATGAATTATGGTTTGGTGGAGTTTTGGTGGAGCTTGGTAGATCTTGGTTGAGCTTGGCTGAGCTTTGGTAGAGTTTTGGTGGAGCTTTGGTGGATCTTGGTTGAGCTTTGCCTGACCTTGGTTGAACTTTGGTTGAGCTATGGTAGAGCTTTGGTAGAGCGTTGGTAGATTTTTGCAGCAGACCTACGTGATTTTTGGGCTGACGTGGTACTTTTCATTAATGACATTTTCGTTATTACGTTTTTGTTTACAAATCTCAAAAGGGCAAAATGGTAATTAAAAGAAAACAAGAGTATTTGAGTAATTAATGATAATTCCGTACTGTTTGAGTCATTTACCTATAATTCTACACTATTTGAATAAATCACCCTATAAATAAAAGATGACCGAATAAACTGTTCTTCATTATGCATTGTTTTTCTTTTTTTGCCACTAGTTGATTGTTATAGTAAAACACCAAAATTTGAATACCGAGATAATGAAAGGGCTTATTCATATTATCTTAAAAGTAAAAGGGATCGTCATAATAAAATTCCCACTTTTTAATTTGAAAATCCACTCCCCCCAATTCAAATCTGAGCTTAGAAGACTACAACAGCTCTCGAAACTTCAGAAGCTGAGCAAGTTTCCTATTCTTCTTCTTCCTGTTTGGCAAACTAATCGTTTGAAATCAGACCCTCGTAGGTACATGCATGTTGAAGAACAGTACAAGCTAGTCCTCGATCTATCATGTCTCGAAACTTTCCAAGAAACGAAATGCCGGAATCTGAAGAGAATGAGTACGCGACGTTGTCTCTGTTTTTTCCGTCACGAGCTCCTTTGAATTCGATACTGGATCCAAGTCAACTGCAGAAGGCGAATCATCTACCCGATTTCGATTTGGTTCAGAAATTGGAAGGTACTAGAACACGAACATTGGGTTCGGAGAAGAGATTCGAAGTTTTGGAAACTAGAGCTGGATATGCGAGTAGTATGCATGATTCCAACCACAAGACCGTTGGTCGTAATGGAAAATCTCGGTCGGAGCCAAATACTGCACAGAGTACCCCTACTAGGAATGGTGCTAGGGTTTCTCTTGGTGGGGGTTGTGCTACCGGCGCAAGAGCTCTTCAGTCTTTTGGTGGAAGAGGAACGAGCTCCTTCTCGAGGATTCCTAGGGGGATATCTATGGTTGATTCCGTTAGCTTTGCGGAAACAACTCCACATTTTGAGCTCAATGAAGATCATTCGTTTTGGAAAGAGCACAATGTGCAGGTTGGTGAATTATTTACGAGATTTTTCAGAACTCTGACTGTTAGGAATTCACTAACTTAGGCATCCATCTGTACGGTTTAGGTTTTGATAAGGCTAAGGCCATTAAGTACAATGGAAAGGGCTACCCAAGGACATGGTAGGTGTTTAAAACAGGAGAGTCCACAAACATTGGTCTGGTTAGGCCATCCAGAGACTAGATTCACCTTTGACCATGTTGCCAGCGAGGCAATATCTCAGGTAAACCTCATTTCAAATTCATGTAGTTACACATGAACGCGGAAAGTAGCTAGTTTCAGAGGCTTCTTTTGGTCCTACGCATTCTTCAATATGAGCGATCAATAGTGTTGCTACACTTTTTGTTTTTTCAATCTGATGTTATCATTTGACATAGTTACCTAAATACAGTGGTGATCTATAATGTTTTGGATTCCTCTCCTGTTGTTTTTAGAAAAACCTGTTTTACGTAGCTGGGCTACCCATGGTGGAGAATTGCTTGTCTGGTTACAATAGCTGTGTATTTGCCTATGGTCAGGTGAGATCAAAAACGATGACCATTTTCTGCTCGTTAGAATATTTCTGATGCAAAATTAAGAAACTTAGCATCCTTTCCTATAGACTGGTAGTGGCAAGACTTATACTATGATGGGAGAGATATCTGACGCAGAGGGAAGCCTTGGTGAAGACTGTGGAGTTACTGCTCGTATTTTTGAGCATCTGTTCGCAAGAATTAAAATGGTAATTGCCGACCTTCTGGCGGATCATTTCAAATCAAAACATTTTAGTACTTAAAAAGTCTTTTATAATAGGAAGAAGAGGGAAGGAGGGATGAAAGACTGAAATTCAGTTGCAAATGCTCTTTTCTTGAAATATATAACGAGCAGATTACCGACCTCTTGGAGCCATCGTCAACCAATTTGCAAGTAATCCCATAATTTTTTCCCTCCATCACTTGGTTATTATATATCATTCACTGATATATTCGCATGATTAATTCTTTGAGATATGTCATAACTTAAAATTCGATATTTTAGCTCAGAGAAGACTTGGGAAAAGGAGTATATGTCGAAAATCTTGTTGAATATGATGTGAGAACTGTCGGTGACGTTTTGAAGCTACTACTGCAGGCAGGATTTCCATACCCAATCGTTATGTTAAGTGTTTAAGTGATGAAGTATTTTAATTGGCATAATTTCCTTATCTTCAGGGGGCAACGAACCGGAAGATTGCAGCAACCCGTATGAACAGTGAAAGCAGCAGATCCCACAGTGTTTTCACGTGTACAATCGAAAGCCTCTGGGAGAGGAATTCTTTAACCCATTCAAGATTTGCCAGACTGAACTTGGTCGATTTGGCTGGTTCTGAAAGGTAGCTAGTACATTTCTTCTTGTTTAGTTTTAACAGATGATAAATTTTTATTACATATACAGGCAGAAAAGCTCAGGTGCAGAAGGGGATCGCCTAAAAGAAGCAGCAAACATTAACAAATCCTTATCCACTCTGGGGTAATCCAATCAGACACATGTTCTCGTGTCAGTTTGTATGTTGTCTACTCTTTTTTTTGTCATAAACTGTTTTGTGTTGTACATTTCCAAGCATTTTAGATCTCAGATCATAACAATATCTGTACGGTTGATAGGCAAGATTAGTGAAGAAACTGAAACATAACTAAGCAAGAAAGGATGATGTGATTTTAATAGCTTTGAGGTCTTTGACAACTTTAAATGATCATGAACGTTAAGATAAATAATCTGATGACAGGATAAGATGCAAGCAATTTCTTGCAACTTTTACTATGCTTTTTTTTTCCGTATAATCTAGTAACAAAATTTTTGTAGTTGCTAACACTATTCTTTCATCTGTCATTTTAGCTTAGTGATAAAGTCTTTGGTGGATTTGGCACATGGGAAACATAGACATGTTCCCTATAGAGATTCTCGACTTACCTTTTTACTGCAGGTATGACTATTAGAACGCTTCAACCTTCATTTTTTGTAGCAATTTCATTTGGACTAACTTCGGATATGGTTTCAGGATTCTCTAGGGGGTAATTCAAAAACAATGATAATAGCTAACGTCAGCCCATCTCTTTGGTTTGTACCAATAGCCATTCTTGTTTACTGGGTTTACCTAATATGTTTTGTCTTGGGTATTTTTGATCGGTATTTTTTTATTGCAGCTCTTTAAACGAAACCCTCAGCACTCTGAAGTTCGCACAACGAGCAAAACTAATCCAGAATAATGTAGATTCAAATATATTTATTATGAGTTCTTCTATGGAAGTTTGATCTGATGTAAGGTTGCTTCACTTTCGTTTTTAAGGCTAAAGTCAATGAAGATGCATCTGGGGATGTTACCGCACTCCAACAGGAAATAAGAAAGTTAAAGGTATTGACTATGACAAATTGCACCAAACAGAGAATTTTCCTCATCTCCTGCTTAGTCATGTGGGGTGATGTAAATAAATTTCATGTATTCAAACAGCTCCAACTATCCTCACTTATGAAGAATCATAACTCTCGTGGCCCTCTATCAAACTGCGTAGCTTCTCTTGAAGATTCTAGATGCTCTGCTAGATGTGAAGCAGCAGCAGAAACAACACAAGACAAGTGTCACTTGCAGGTGCACAACTCACTGAGAATATTGTACTTTGCAACAACTTCATGGATACTTTGCGACAATTATATTTAATTGGCCTAACTGTATAACAGGTAAGGAAAATGAAAAATAATTTGATTGGTGCTCTCAGAAGGGAAAAAGTTTCTGAGACTTCCCTTCAGAAATGCGAGGCTGAGATTGAACGTATGGAGTGCTTGGTTAGTTTTGCTACAAGGATACTTCAATTTTGTTGTTTTGAAAGCATTTATACTTGACAGATACCTCTCATGATGCACACGAAAAATATTTTATCTCAGTGTGTCTTATATCTTGACCATTTACAACAGGTAAGAGAAATGGAGGAAGATGCTAAGCGCATTGAAATGATGCTTAATCTTCGACAAGATAAAGCTGGGGAGCTTGTAAACTATACATCTGGTTCGTTGATGTCAAAGGAAAGTCTCATTGAAGAAGATAAAAGTCTAAAAGGAGAGATCAAGCTTCTTCGGGCAAGCATTGACAAGAATCCAGAGTTGACACGTTTGGCCTTGGAGAACACCAAGCTCCGAGAGCAGCTACAACAGTAAATCACCTATTAAATGCTTTGGAAGAGTCTTTTTTGTTTTGTTTTTTTTTTTTGTTAAATGCCTTGTGCTCTGATCTTGACTTTTCAGATATCAGAAGTTTTATGACCATGGGGAACGAGAGGCATTGCTTGCTGAGGTGACAGGATTACGCGACCAGGTTTGAGAATGCCTTCACCGGATGGACTTTCAGCCTATTATTTTAAGCTCAATTTTGTCACTTACTATGCAGCTTCTTGATATTGTTGAAGCAAAAGAAGGGTTCTTTTCTAAACATGTAATGAAGGTTTGGGAAAATGTTGCTATTTTTATTCTTAATTTTAAAATACTTTTGTTACTGGTTTCTTATGCGTGAACTTTGGCAATACTGTAGGAGAACGAACTGGAAAAGGAGTTTGAAGGCTGCAGAAATATGAACTCTAGTTTGATCAGGTACCATACGAAATTATATGAGTTTTAAATATGCATTTTAGTTGCATGTTTTTGCTTGATAATTGTAGGAAATTCATTTACATTGTTGCATTTACAGTTCTGCTATGGCTTGTGTTTGTTGATAATATGACTTTGATCCTATAACTTTTTTCATTTTTCTCATTGAACATAATATTGTTAGTTTGACTAAAATCGAAAAAGAAGCCTGCTTTGATATTGACTTTGTGTTCTGGTGTTGCTTTTCAATGCAGAGAACTAGATGAAATACAAGTAGGACTTGGAAGATACTTGAAATTCGATCAAACACAGTCCGAGTCTGTAAGAATCTTGTTCATACTGACAGGGGAATGTTTGTTAGAGGAATGCTTGTTATAAAATTGGTGATTAATCTTTGTTGTACCTTTTGCAGGCTGCATCTTCCACCAGTGAAGCTGAGCAGGTTAATCAAGCCCATAAACATTCACTGGTTGGTTGAGTTATTATTTGTATCTTAAGAATCATAGTTTGAATAGTTACATACATAATGTATATGTTATTGTTTTTTGCATAGAGTTAAAATTGCTTTATAGGGAAACTTGTTTTACAGCATTTCTTTCTGTTAAAACAGGCAGAAAAAATGCCAACTAGAAGTGAATCCCGAGAGGGGGTGGCTATTCCAGAGAGTAAAAGCTGCACCAACATCGTTGGTGAATCAAGCAATTCTGATGGATCCATGAAAATGCGGACCAAAAAGAGTAGTAGAGAAAGTGAATCCGTTCGTAGGATAGAAGGTTATGAGACAGAGTTAAGCGACCTGTTCAATAACAGAGATGTACTGGTGAAGGACGGGATAAACGAGTCAGTCCTGCAGCTCAAGTTGGAGAAAGTAATTAAGGACCTCGAGGAGGCTAGAACACTCAATTGTCAATATGAGAAACAGCACAAGTCACAGATATCTCAACAAGAAGACATTGAACTAGTTCGCGAACAAGTAGAGACGGAAACTGCCAGAACAATTCTTGAGCTGCAAGAAGAGTTGAGTGCTCTCCAGTTTGAATTTCAAAGAAGAATCTGTAAATTGACTGAAGAAAATCAATCGATGAAAGATACTATAACTGCTAGAGAGGCAGAAATAAGAGCGCTTAACCAAGACTGGGAAAAGGCCACCTTAGAGCTAACAAGTTTCATTGTGGATGGTTCTAAATCCATCAAAGATGCCTCTACACAGATTGAAAATATAAGCTGCTCATTTCCACAAGTGAACGTGTGGATAGGTGATCATGTTGAGAAGGCGGCAAAAAAATGTATAAAAAAGGAAGAGACAATTTTGCTTCTACAGAAAAGCTTGGAAGATGCAAAGATTTTGTTAGCAGAGATGGATTTAAAGCTGAATTCCTTGAAGGGCGCAACTCTCGCTCTCAACGACTTTCAACTGGGTGGCACTCCTGCAACCACTGAAGATACATTCTGCTTGAATAATGATATAGACAGGATGAGCAATGAGGTAGACCCGCTTGAGAGCGACTTAAAGGCAAAGCAGAATTTTATTCTGGAAGCAGAAATACATGTAGAGGTTTCTTGTGCTATTACAAAATGGCTTTCTGATTCTAGAATTCAGCTGCAAATGCTGGAAAAAGTAAAAGATCAATCTGTTAAAGCATGTGGTACGTTGAGTTCAATCTCTGCGTCTCCTAGTGCAGAAGGGAATGCTTATATTAGTTTGTCAAAGGATGATTATCTTAGTGAAGCAACATGTCACCAGGGTGATGAGCTTTCAACATCAAGCTCTGATTTTTCAAACTGTATATGGCAAAACGATTGTTCACTAAATTTAAAGTGTCAAGGAGTTTCTAGTTCTGAATCTGATCCCCGAGAAATGTATAACAATACTACATCTGCTGATTTGATTGCTAAGAACGGTTCTGCACATTGTGTGTACTGTGGAGGTATACTTTTGCTTCTTTTTTTTTCTTGTTCACCGCCCTATATTCTAAGATCTGAAATGAATGATTTTGAATGAATTAACCACCAATTTTATTTGCTATGTAAAGAAAGATGCTTAAAAATTTGTTTTATTCAGCATGGAGACAGTCAGTAGAGAAGCCATTGACGTTAATGATGGAGAAAGCTGGAACAGAATGCAAATACAGTAATCGAGTACGTTTTTATTAGCTTTTTTTCATTATGTGATGATGTATAAAGAATGTTTAAATGTCAATGAAAAAGTAAACCACTGAACTTGTATCTGTGCAGCTATCTTCTGAGATATATATGTGTCTTATGCAGAGAATGGATCCTGCTAGAAGTTTCTTTGATCGATTTGAGGAAGTCAATGTTACCATGAAAGAAGCTGATCTGACATTATGTGAATTAGTAAAGGCCAATGAGACATCAAAGCATGTTACTGGGATGTGGCTTCGAAACCATGAAGAGCTAATGGTTAAGGAAAAAAATCTGATAAATGATCTTGAACAGGTCAAATCCACTCTATCTTCATGTGAACAAGAAAATCAAATCTCGCTAAATCAAACACATTCAGCTTTGGTGGACATAGAAAATTCAGTGTCTTTGCTTGAAGAATATTTTCTGGAAACAAAAAGAGGAGTAGAGGGTTTGTTTTCCCATGTCCTTTTAGCTGGGAAAGAGCTACTCCAATTAATTTCCAACTCAAGACCGTCACTTGAACAGATTTTATCTGAAACCATGGAGAGAGAGTTCACCATGTATGCAACATACCAGTGCCATATTGGAAAACTGATCGATCAAATTTTGGATCAGAGATTACAGGTTACACCTCCCTACTTTGTGGAGAAAGAACACCAACAGTCAGTGGAAATTAGTACCATTGGGTATAACGATGAAGATAAAATCACTGGAAAGCAATACATATCAGATATGTTCACAGGTTTTGAAAATGATGTTGTTCAGTCGGATGAAAATCTACTATATGAGAACTTGTATCTGAAAAAGGAGCTTGAGAGAAAAGAAGCTTTGTTTGAAGGCCTGCTGTTTGATTTTCGACTACTTCAGGAATCAGCATCAAATAACAGAGATATCAAAAATGAAATGGATGAGCTGTTTGTTGCGTTATGCAAAGTTCAGAAAGAACTGGAGCTGAAAGCGAGTCAAGTTCATGATCTTTTTGTTCATAATGAGAATCTTGAAAATTGCTCCATAGACTTAAAAACGGCTTTGTTGACATCAAAGTCAGATCTAGAGCAGGCCAAAGGGAGGATACAAATTCTTGCAGAGCAGAACGAGGAGTTAAGGGTCCTCCTTAGTGAGCTCTATAGGGAAAAGGTTGCAGTTGAAGAGGGATTGGACGAACAAAAAGATCTTGTCAAAAGATTGGAAAAAGAAATCCTTCACTTGACTACTACAGCAGAGATACAATTGCTTTCCGCAGTCAAATCCATCGAAGAAAACTTGAAAAAGACCAGCGATGAGAAAGATCAGCTTGTTGAAGAAATATGTGCGTTGAATGATAAGCTTGAGTTGGCCTATGTTTCAGCTGATGAAAAAGAAGCAATTGCCACAGAGGCTCGTCAGGTTTGTAAGTTGGAGCCTTATGTTTCTAGATGAAACATACGATTCTAAATTGTTAAATTTGTTCTCATGTAGGAATCTGAAGCAAGTAAAATATATGCTGAACAAAAGGAAGAAGAGGTCAAAATTCTAGAATTATCTGTTGAGGAACTTGAGCGTACTATAAATATATTAGAAAAACGGGTTAGTTTGCTTTGTCTTTCATTCTTTATATCTGGTAGGCATTGCACTAAATCTTATACTTACACTGTATATTTTGGCTTCTAGGTGTATGCCATGGATGAGGAAGTTAATAGACATCGCACCACCCAAGATTCGTTAGAGACAGAGCTCCAAGCTCTCAGACAGAGATTGTTTAGATTTGAAAACTTCACTGGTACTGTGGTCACAACCAATGAAAGTCCAGAGGAACATAAGAGTCAAATATCTAGGTCAGTCATAATTCTACTCAAGATATTAATATCTCTTGTGTATCTTTCTCGGTGAAGACTGAGTTTGGTATATATAAATGTACAATAGGTCAATAGAGCTGCAAGATGCGCCTCATCAGATACGGGTCCTTCAGAAGGAAATAACAGAACAAACCGAAGAGGTGTGTTACATCATTGGATGGCTCGACACAATTTTCCACGAATTCCCTGATATTTGCGCACATAAATATTGATTGTTTTCTTCAGTTCTAACTTTGTCTTTCCCCACTTATAGATTAAACAGCTAAAAGTGTACATTTCCGAAATTTTACTGCATTCTGAGGCCCAAGCATCAGCGTATCAAGAGAAGGTATTAGATCTATAGAGTTTAGCAGTTCTCATCACTTATTTTGACTGTTGAATGATTTAGCTCTAGGGGATAATTATTTTCCATACTGCAGTTTAGTCGTATTTGCTTCTCTATTGACGCTCTTGCTAAAATACCATGTCATGATTTGAAAAGAAATCAAGTCAAGAATCGTAATAAACTCTGAATTCCGTGGTGCTGCATTTGAAGGAGGCTAAATTTATTAACACTGATTTATATGTGGACTAGCACCGGCATGTGTTATTTTCCGTAATTTGGTCATATAGTCTCTGTTTCCAATCTTAACAGTACAAGACTCTGGAGGTCATGATTCGAGACTTAAAATTAGACGACCCAAGTTTGTCAGCTGCAGAGACCATATCACATAAAACAGAGAAAGGCTCACTCAGGAGCAGAGGTTCAAGTTCACCCTTTAGATGTATAGTTGGGTTGGTACAAGAGATGAAATTGGAGAAGGATCAGGAATTAACCATGGCAAGGGTTCGCGTTGAAGAACTGGAGTCATTGTTAGCGGTTAAACAAAAAGAGGTTCAGTTTATCTTCAGTTGATGTTCTTTTCATTTGGAGGGCCCACAGATCTTTAATTAATTGTCAGCCAAGAAAATTATCTTCTTTTCACCTTGATTCGATTTAGAGTGACTGAGTGAATACTGTCATGATGAAACAGGTTTGCACATTGAACACGAGGATAGCTGCAGCTGATAGCATGACTTATGATGTTATTCGGGATTTACTTGGTGTGAAAATGGATATAACCACCTATGCTGTACGTATATCAGTGTATTTGTCATCTTCCAAGAATTGAAAAGTACCTTTTCTAAATATATCCTTTTCTTCGTTGTGGTACTTCAGGAGTTGATTGACCAGCACCAGGTCCAAAGAGTAGTAGAAGAGGCTCAGCAACATGCTGAAGAAATCCTGTTTAAGGTGATGATGCTAATACACTTACCTGCACTACTTACTTCATTTGGTCTTCACTTTTGTTATTGATGCTTTGTTCCCTTTCAATTTCAGGAGCAAGAAATCATCAGCCTGAAAGGACATATAGATTCTCTTGTTGAGGAAAGAGAAAGGTTTGCCTCTTTCTCTTGAAATACTCAAAATTTAAAAAATTAATTTAGCACGATTTTGCCGAGAAATGTTAAGTAAGCTGTTCATCTCTTTGGATGTTCCTACCTTTTTGTGGACAGTTGCATGTCAGAGTTGAACAAGAAAGATACAGATGTTCTTGCGACACAGATATCATTAGACCAACTACAAGAGCGAGTTCAGTTGCTTTCTATGCAAAACGAAATGCTTAAGGTAATCAGGAGTTTCTTCTACCTATACTCTCACTACCAGCTCTATTATTGTACGCGTTTTCTTTAACTCACTGCTTCTTTTTATCTTCCGTTTGCAGAATGACAAGAGTAAATTGCTGAGGCAGTTAGCTGAACTTGATCA
The DNA here is from genome assembly GCA_900406435.1 of Lepidium aucheri. NCBI lineage: Eukaryota > Viridiplantae > Streptophyta > Magnoliopsida > Brassicales > Brassicaceae > Lepidium > Lepidium aucheri. The sequence goes on from OVBA01006236.1 coordinate 11,326, forward strand.
AACAGTCCACGGTGCACAGGCGAGTAACCATCGTGCTCCACAGACAACAAAGGTATGTATTAACGGGATGAAATTGTTTAGCATGTGGTCGAAACCAAGGATAATGGAGAAGAACTTAATGGCTGATTCTAATATTCTGAACTGTATCTTTCCGAACAGGATACAGTATCATTTAAACTTGCTGATACTGATTATACTAAGAGACTGGAAAACGCTCAGAAACTTCTTTCCCATGCTAATAACGAATTGGCAAAATATCGTAAAACGAGCAATAACCATCCATCTACAAAAACTCAAGGACAGAGCTCAGGTGTAAGATATCGGTAAGAGTTTGCTTAAAGCTTCTCTTCTCCTTGGCTTGTTCTTGAGAGTATATATCGCACGTGGGTCAAACCTATGAAACTACTCCAGCAATCTAAACAATGCCCAGCTTCTGCAGTAATGGCTAAAGGAATTTAGATTCTAGAAAAAGGACAATGAGTGCTTTATTTGGCTTGATCGTTCACAAACATGACCACAAGTCCCACGTCCAGTAGCTTGATAGAATACGTTCTTGGAGTGTTTTCAAATTTTAAACTTTGTTGTCTGTGTTTAGATTGGGATTATTGTGTATAAGAATGAATATAAGATGTTGTAATTGGCGTGTTGTTGTATTTGTTGTTCTATATATAAGATCTATAAAGGAAGAGATTGCAATCGATGCGATTTTCTCCCAAATTTAAAATTTATGTGTAAGACGAATACGGTGTATACGACGCCATATTGCTGTTTTAACTGGCTACGATACAGTGCAAGCGATGAGTTTGATTCGGTAACTCTTGTCAAATAATGCGGTAAAGCAGTAATTATTTTAGTATTAGCGGTCGGATAAATCGTTATTTTATCTTCTGTAACCCACACACACATCTAATATATAATATATATATGGGTTAAGTAATATTTGTTTGTTTTATTTATTATTTATGTTTTGATTTATATGTGTAAATTTATTAATTATATATATATATATTTGATTTATCAAAAATAAATTTATAGTGATCACTGTTGTTGTACACGAAATAGATTTTCTTATCTCTATTTACTTAAGTTACGATGCATTACAACTTGCATACAATTTTTTTTTGACTCATGTCATTTACGTTTTGACTCATGTTCATTTATGTTTTTGGGGTTTTGAACCCGTATTTATTTAGTTTTTAAGATCTATGTTTAATTTTGTTGTTATATATTATAGATAGAACACATATTTTTATTTATCAATATCATAAGTAATTTATCAAGTATATATATATATATATATATATAAGATTTTAAACTCGTATTCATTAAGTTTGTAGATTCATGTATATTTTATTTTATAGTATCGATTTGACACATATTTTTGTTTATTAATATTTTAATATTTGTAGATTAACAAAATTGATATTTAATATAACTAATATAATTTTTAGTTTGTAAAAACTTGAAAGTTGATATCATTAGTTATTTATAAATGTTGATAGCATTAGTTAGTTTGTTTTTTTATCTTATAGTTAAAAAACTTATTTATTTATATCTTCTATATATAAGTTATGTTTTTGTCAAAATTTGATTTATTTCCTACATATTTATATTGAGATTATAAATTTTTCTGTTTTTATGTCTTATATATATATAACAAATATACTTATTTTTTAATATTTAATACTTATAATAAAAATATATACATATTCTAATAAATATATTTACTAAAATTTCTATTGTATATAATGTCTTTTATATATAACAAATATTATTATTTTCTAAGAATTAATACTTACAATCAAAAATAATATTTTTTTATAAAAAATTATTACTTACGTATAAGATAAATATCTTTATGTCATCTTTCAAATAATGCTGGGTAATCAACTAATTTTAATCCGAACACATAATCTGGTAGTGGATATGCTGGTTTAATTGTGGTTGTGTACATGAAAGAGACCTTGAAGTTATGAGTAGAAGTGTACAGTAAGCTCGAGTTGTAGGAGAAACTTGTAGATTTGTAATGATTTTAGTACTTCACTGTTCAAAAAGTTTTTTGAATTTAGAAATCAATTCATTCTTCTTCACTATATAGTGAATTTTATCACCATAATATATATATATATATCAATTAATTAGAAAATATTTTAAATTATTATAAAAGTATTCACATAGATAAATTATTAATAAATTACCTTAAAATCACAAAGAACTATATCAATCGTTTGAACATGTATTTTAGTGTATATTTTCTAGATCAGAATTTTAACTTTAATCTTCTAGGTTTATTTGTTGGATTTCAACAACAAAAATTTAGAGAAATAAACGATGAAGAAAAACAAATATCGAGAGAAAAAAGAGTACAAAAGTCTTTGATGTTGTTAAATTTTTCTGAGATGTTTCTTATATAGACTTTGATTAATATTTTTGTTCTATTGATTTCCCCTAAATATAAGGTATTTGGATTTGGATTAGGATATAATACTTTGACCGTTGTTTTCTATTGTGTTGAACAATAATATTTAAATTAAAGTTCTTATGAAAATACAAACAAAATTATTTGTTAAAACAAACAACTCATCTTAAGATTCTTATTAAAATCCAAAAAAAAATATTTATTTTTAAACCAACAAAAATCAAATCTTAATTGCTTACAGATTTTTAATAAAACGAACAAAAATCAAATTTTAATTGGTTAGAGATTTCATTTTATACCAACAAAAATAAAATCTTAATTGGTTAAGGTTTTTTTTTTTAACAAACAAAATTCAAATCTTAATTGGTAAGAAATTCCTTTTAAAATTAACAAAAATCAAATCTTAATTGGTTAATGTTTCCTTTTTAAGTGTATATTTTTATTGAAATCCATTAAAAACAAATAATTTGTTTTTAAAAACAATCTTACCTAAAAAGATAAATTAATTAGTTTAACAAATTAACCAATCAAAACAAATTTAGGGACTTTAAATCTAATTATTGAATTAAATATAAGGTATTTGGTTAATTATTGAATTAATGTTATTATCATAATTTAACAAACGAAATCTGTTTAGTTAAAGATCTTATCATAATCTTAGCTAACTTATTTGTTAAAATAATTATAACTAAGGAAATCAGATTAAGGTTCAAAAATATAACCAATCAAATTAAGGTTCAAAAAAGTGATCAAATCATTAACAAAATCTCTATTAACGAAGTAAAAAAAATATTGCTACAAAGAGATAAAGATAAGACCAAATCATGTGACAAATTATTTAAACAAATGTTACTCACACAAAATAGTTAGTTAAAATAAATCGACCAATTAAAACAAATCTAAAATTTAAAATCTCTATTATTTTATTATAAAGTTACAAAAAATTTAATTGTTATGGTTTTATTATAACAGAGATATAAGTTATAAATCTTTTTGTATTAAAATTAAAAAAAATTAATAATATTATGTAGATAAAGATATTGTTAAGAATTAGTTAACGAATTTCATCAAATAATATCAATTGTTAATTTTTTTAATTATTATAAAATATATGATTCTGTTAACGCTACAATTTTATTATACATAGATATTTGGATTAAGAATATCTCAATACTATATTTTTTGTTGTGTTTTATTCCGTTGACCAATAAATTCAAATTAAGGTTCTTATCAATATTCAAAAAACTTATTTGTTAAAACAAACAAAATCATATTAAGGTTCTTATCAAAATGTCAACAAAATATTTTTTTCTAAAACCAACAAAAATCAAATCTTAATTGGTTAAAGATTTGTTTTTAAATCCAACAAAAATTAAATTTTAATTAGTCATTCTATACCAACAATAATCAAATCTTAATTGGTTAGAAATTCTTTTTCAATCAACGAAAATCAAGTTTTAAATAGTTAAATTTTCCTTTTTAATTATATGTTTTTATTGAAATCAAATCAAAAGAAATAATTAGTTTTTAGAAATAATATTATCTAAACAAAAAAACAAATTAATGAGTTTACACAAATCGACCATTCAAAACAAATCAAGAGATTTAAATTTTTTGTTATATTATTACAAAAATACAAAAATTCTTATTGCAACAGTTTTATTATAATAGAGATATCAATTAATAAAAATATTTTAAATTATTATAAAAGTATCACATGAATAAATCATTAATAATATACCTTAAAATTCTAAAGAACCATATCAATCGTTTGACCATGTCTTTTTGATGTATTCCTTCCAGAGTTTTAAAATTTTGATTTTAATCATCCAAGTTTCTTTGCTAGGTTTCAACGAAGAAATTTTAGAGTAAGCATGATGAAGAAGCAATAATTGAGAGAAAAAGGGTGTCAATTTTGTTGGTATTATTAAATTTGCCCCGGGATGTCTCTTATACAAATTTCGATTAAATTTATATTCTCTTAGGATTAAGAATATCTTTTATTTGATTTTCCCTATATATAAAGTACTTAGTTAACTATTGAGTCAATGTTCTTATCATAATTTAACAAACAAACGAAATCTATTTAATTAAGGATCTTATCATAATCTTAACAAACTTATTTTATTGTAAAAACTTAGAAAAAACGTGGCTGATTTAAAATTCAACATATCAAATCAAATCAATAAAAAATTATTGCCACAAAAAAACAAAGATACAACCGAATCATGTGACAAGTTATCTAAACAAATTTTATTCAGACAAATTAATTATCTAATACAAATGGACCAATCATAGATTTTAAATCTATATTATCTTATTATATAAAGAAGGATTTTCCAAAGTTAGCAATTAACAGGATCCTTCCACGTGTCAGATCCAATGATAAAAAAAATTTCCTGGATTTTTTTATTTTTAAAAGCTAGCTAAAATATATTTTTAAATAGATTTCTTCAATATTTAGATAATTATAATAAAAAAAGAATTCCTAACATAAAAGAAATCTTAATCTAAAAGAAAATCACGAATATAAATTGTTAAAAAATTAATTTTAACAAAAAATAATTTTCATTACTAATCTTATTATATAAAGAAGAATTTCTCAAAGTTAGCAATTAACATGATCTTTTCACGTGTCACATCCAATGATCCAAAATTTTCCTCGGTTTATTTATTTTGAAAAAACTAGATAAAATATATTTTTAAATAGACTTCTTCAATATTTAGATAATCCTAATCAAAAAAGATTTCTTAACATAAAAAAAATCTTAATCTAAAAGGAAATCGAGAATATTAATTGTTATAAAATCAATTTTAAGAAAAAGTAATTTTCATTACTAATCTTATTATATAAAGAAGAGTTTCTCAAAGTTAGCAATTAACAGGATCCTTCCATGTGTGAGACCCAATGATCCAAAATTTTCTTTGATTTGTTTATTTTTAAAAAACTAGATAAAATATATCTTTAAATAGACTTCTTCAATATTTAGATAATCCTAATCAAAAAAGAATTTTTAACATAAAAGAAATCTTAATCTAAAAGAAAATCGAGAATATTAATTGTTAAAAAGTTAATTTTAACAAAAAGTAATTTTCATTACTAATCTTATTATATAAAGAAGGGTTTCTCAAAGTTAGCAATTAACAAGATCCTTTCATGTGTCAGATCCAATGATCAAAATTTTTTCTAGATTTATTTATTTTTAAAAAAGTAGATAAAATATATTTTTAAATAGATTTCTTCAATATTTAGATAATCCTAATCAAAAAAGAATTCCTAACATAAAAGAAATCGTAATCTAAAAGGAAATTGGAAATACTAATTGTTAAAAAATTAATTTTAACAAAAAGTAATTTTCATTACTAATCTTATTATATAAAGAAGGGTTTCTCAAAATTAGCAATTAACAAGATCCTTTCATGTGTCAGATCCAATGATCAAAATNGAGGATCCTTCCACGTGTGAGATCCAATGATCCAAAATTTCCCTGGATTTATTTATTTTTAAAAAACTAGGTAAAATATATTTTTAAATAGATTTCTTCAATATTTAGATAATCCTAATCAAAAAAGAATTCCTAACATAAAAGAAATCTTAATCTAAAAAGAAATCGAGAATATTAACTGTTAAAAAAATAATTTTTACAAAAAGTAATTTTCGTTAATAATCGTATTATATAAAAAATATTATATTAAACATTTATTTTTATGAAACGAAGTATTATTATTATTATCTTATTATATAAAGAAGGGTTTCTCAAA
>OVBA01006237.1:0-17501 GCA_900406435.1 Lepidium aucheri
CCCACATAAAGCTAGGTCGCAAACCGGATATGTTTTTACAATTGGAGGCACAGTAATTTCTTGGCGTTCCCAAAAGCATACTCTAGTCGCTACCTCTTCAAATCATGCAGAAACTATTGCACTTCATGAAGCATGTAAAGAATGCGTATGGCTCAGGTCCATGACCCAACACATACAACAAGCAAGCGCAATAGTCATATATAAAGAGCCAACGAAAGTGTTTGAAGACCATGCTGCTTGTGTCGCCCAACTCAAAGAAGGTTATATCAAGAGCGATCGAACCAAACATATTTCCCCAAGATTTTTCTCTTACACACAAAAACTTGAGAAGAATCAAGAAGTGAATATTCAGTATATCCGATCAGCTGACAATGCAGCAGATTTGTTCACGAAGGCGCTTCCCAGTACAACATTCAGAAAACATGTTCACAGTATCGGGATGCGTCAACTAAGAAACTTATGATAATCATCATTTCAAGGGGACATTATGTCACTGTACTCTTTTTCCCTCATCGTGATTTTTTATCCCACTGGATTTTTCCATGATAAAGTTTTTAATGAGGCAGTGCGTAATAACATAATTAATGATAGGTAATTAAGGGGGAGTGTTATAGATACCTAGGTATAATAATTACCTATATAAAATATCTACAATATTATATTTTTTACTCTTCATTGTCTAAATTCATCTCCTCCAATCCTCTATATATATGAGTTACCATATGGTATATTACTACACCTTTATGCAAAAAAGAATAGAATAAAAAAAGATACACTTATCTCCCATCTCCCCTCCTCTTTTACAGTTTCATATATATATATGCATAATAAACTTTAAAGACACATCACATAATATTATAATATTCATATATATTTTATAACAAAATATGCCATTTTTCCTATCTTTTGGGTTGTTCTTACGATATCAGACATACAAAAGCTTCATTATAACAATACTTTAGTTTCGTGGACCATAATTACAAACATAGAGTGGACAAAAGTTAGGACAATGGGACAGACATCTGAAAAATAGATAACTCACGAAGACCAATTTCACGATCCAAATTTTACAAGGCCCAACACTCAGAGCCCATAAAAGGACACATGTCACGTGCCATTACCAAAGCTCCTTTTTTTTTCTTCTCTCTATTGGCACGTTATCAGCGGCCTAAAAGCTCCATCCGGTTAGATAAAGTCCTCCTGTTTATTTCAAAGATGTCATTGTTGTTACTTGTTAGTACCTCTATCTATTTAAGTCTTAGAGGCTGCTCAAATGCATTGTAAAATTATATCATATTTATTTGTAAACTAAATATACTTCACATAATTGAACCCAATATATATATATATATATATATATATATATACTTCACATAAATTTTAGTTTTAAAAGACTTGTAAGGTACAACAAATATAAAAACGGTTTGTTCACATGTTACTAGTATTTTAGTTTTCTTTATGATACAACATGTCTTATTTAAAAGAGCTCTTGGCAAATTTGCAATGATTTTCTTTTACATGTGATTGGGTGTATTTTGTGGACTTTCAGTTAAACATTATTTTATCTAAAATATTTTCAATACATATGTGATTTTAAACTCCTGGTTTTAACAACAATGTACTATTATTTATTTATTTTTTTGAAATTTCAAATTTATTGATCAACAAAAAAATTTATGCACAAATATTAATAGGATTAAAATCCGGCCAAATAATTAAAAAGTTAATTATGTTTAATTTCAAACCAACTTGGAAGCAACCCCTCCAATATGTGGGTAGCTCTATATGCAAGAGAAGAAATATGGTTTCGCTCAACCTTATCAATAATGTGGGTAATACCCAAAAAGTTTGTCCAACCTTTACCATGCATTTCTTTCTCTCCAAATGTAGTAGATGGAGGTTTGGAAGGACATTTTAGCAAGTATGCAATCAAAACGTCCTAAAGAAGATGAAGACAAAGAAGAAATTGTATTTGACCAGACATGAGTAATTGCAGAAGCAGGCAATTTAGCACAAAGGTTCATCCATATGGTCAACCTAAAAGGACAATCAAAGAAGAGATGATCTCGTGATTCATTTCTTTCACCACATAAAACACAACACTGAGCCTATCCCCGAAGCCTCATTCGAACACATGTAGATAATATGTCTCTCAAAGCAAGCCACACAATAAAAGAGAAACGTGGAACAAATTGAAAGAACTAGATAAGGTTGTGTGAAAAATCCACTTCATGCCTAATACAGATTTGCTCCCAGGTTGAGTGAGCAGAGAAAATAGGCCAAAAAACATCAGCAAATTGATGCCATATGATGATAGCACGATCATTGTCAGCATAAGGGAGATGCTCAGATCGAAGAGTATGAATGATATGTGGAAAATGTTTTTTCACAAAAGGTCAAGAAAGCTACTTTGGGTTGGTAAATGCATCACTAACTTTAGCAGATTGAGCAATACCAAACTATCTAGTTCCAGATTCACCTGTTGCATCCAAAAGATTACCAACCTAACTCCAATTATCAGTTCAGAAAAATGCATCATTGCTTGAGTGAATATCAACGTAATAAACTCATAAACTACTGATCAAAGTTTAAGTACCTTTCTCCAAATCCGTGGGCCAAGAGTCCCATATTTTTCATCACAAAAAGAGTTATATCAAAGTAGATAATAATGAGTCCAAACAACCCAAAATGAATATATATTAGAAACCATATCCAGATTAGGTGGTAAGCGAAAACACTAGAGGAGGATCTTAAGGATCTAATACCTAGACCACCTTCAGTCACATCTAAGAAAATCTCATCCCATCATACTTGGCTTTGTGTTTATCATTTGGATTTTCTAACCACAAAAAGGCTGAGCAAAGGCTTTCAATTTCCTTGATGCATCTGCTAGGTAATTGGAAAATAGAGAACCAAAATTTTGTAGTAATGGAAACTATAGACTTGATTAATTAAACTCTTCCATCATATGAGAGAGTTCTCAGTGCCCAAGAGGTTATTTTTGATCAAATTCTATCAATCAAAGGCTCATAATCACTTTTTGACACAGATTTAGTGGTGAGAGTAAGGCCAAAGTACTTGATGTGTAGAGAACCAACGCAATGAGTTAAAAAATGTGACAGCATCCTAAAGAGATTTCCCACCAAGAAAATAAAGGATTTGGAAAAGTTAATATGCAAACCAGACATAGCTCCAAAATCAAACATAATCTCCAACACACCCTTAAATAGACCAAGCTGTACCATCTGTAAGAACCAAAATGTCATCTGCAAAATAGAGTTGAGTGAAACGAACAGCTTCACATAAATGATGATATCCACATCTGGAATTTGCAGCAGCATGATTTTGCATTTTAGACAAAACATTATTAAGGATGACATAGAGATAGGGAGATAAAGCATAACCTTGTCGAATACTTCGTGAGTTGGAAAAGAAGCCCTCGAGGTTTCCATTAACAGATTCATAGAAAGAGGTTGTAGAGATGCAAGTTGAAATCCATTGAATGAAGATGTCTGGTAGGCGCATAATGTTGATGACTAATACGATGAAATCCCAATTAACTATTCAAAGGCTTTGGCGATATCAAATTAAATAGCACACTTGAATGAGATTGATGGCCTATAATAATCCTTGACCAATCCAGTAGCAAGAAGAACATTCTCCAAAAGCAGTCTTTGCTTAACAAAAGCACTTTAGTTAAGTTTAATTGCAATAGGAAGTAGAGTTTTAAGTCCATTGGCAATGAGCTTTGAAATCACCTTATAAAGAAAGTTGCAACATGAAATAGGTCAAAATCCTTCATAGTAATATCATCAGCCTTCTTCTGAACAAAAGAGAGAGTTTTTGCATTGACCCCAATAGGTAAAAATCCGAATAAGAACAAGGATTGTATTGCCACAATAAAATTATTTCCAATTAAAGGCCAAACTGCTTTAAAAAGTCAAGAGTAAACCTGTCTGGGCCAGGAGCCTTATTAGATGGAAAGGAAAGCAACTTTAGTGATTTTAACTAAAGAAATGGGCTCAACCAGTTTTATAGCAACATATTCAGTATGACGAAAATCAATAAACTAATCAAGGGAAGATGGCAAAAACTGAGGATTAACATGAGGTTGCTGTAAAAAGGTCTTGAAGTAGTTTGCAGCCTTAGTTTTAATATCAGAGAAATTAGTGAGAAGTGTACCAGAATCTGCCTTATGGCTATGGATAGCATTTTTTGCAGCCCTACCTTGAGCAACATGGTGAAAGTAAGTAGAATTATGATCCTGAGAACGTAACCAATTGATCCTTGATTTATTTCTAAAAACTTCCTCTTCAATTTGAGCAAGATGATGCCACTTAGAAGAAGCATAAGCAACCGCATAAAGATTGATGGAATTTGAACAGACCAGAGTTTGATTTTCAGCATAACAAAGATCTTGAAATGCAGATTTGGTGCGGATTGGGAGATCTCCATAATGAGTCATGTTGAGTTCACGAAAAGAGTGCTTTCGTTGCTTTAGCTTATGGTGAAATATATGCAAGGCTGAACGAGAGTGGTATAAGGGAGGAGACAAATCCTAAATATCACGAATCTTTGGCAAAAACTGAGCATGAGAAGCCAGAAAATAAGAGAAACGTAAGGGTTTCCGATTACAAGCTTCAAAAGGAGAAATAGTCACTAACATCTAGCCTAATCAGAGACTCCCCAGAATGAAACTGAGCAAAAAAATGAGGATATTTGGATTGTCAAGCTGAGTTCACCAATGCACGATTTAATTTTTTCCCAACGAGATCAGCAAACCTCTTGTTCCACAAAGTAAAAAAGGGGTCTGAGAATGCAAGATCAATAAGATCACAATTATAAACCAAATTCTAGAAATTTTGCATACCAGTTTGATCACAAGAATAATAAAAAGTACAAGAGTGCTCATTTGAATACAGAACTTCACCAAAGTCGCCAAGAAGAATCTATGGCTGACTTAAATGAGAATAACGCATATTGAGATCAGATAACTCATCCCAAAGAATATGTCTACCGACCTCAAAGTTTGAAGCATATATGGCCAAGCAAATAAAAGATTCACCACTGCGAATGACCGGTACTCCACATGAAATTTGTTGAGTTATTTTAGCAAGAACAGTAATTGAAACCTCATTAGTAGAACAAAAACAAATACTAGCAGGATGATGGTTTTCATAGTTAGAAACAATATTCCAATTAGAAAAACATAGAGCATAATGGAAAGACTAGAGGATTCTGGCACTCGAGTCACAATAACACATCCAAAATAAAGTTTATGCTCCGTAATTCAAGGTCGAATAGTGGTAAATTGAAACCACGTATGTTCCAAGCGAAGATAAAAAACATGGCTTCTAGGAGAAAGTTTTTCTAGAAGTACGATGGTTGTTCAAGTTTTAGTCTTAGCAGTCAGTTGCTTGGAACCTTTGGATTTTGAATCTTTCACCTTTGAACGAAGTAAATCCTTTAATGAATCAAAAACTTCAACATCTCTCCTTCTTCACGATTGTCATCTAAAACTTGAAATCTAGAGGGAGAGACAGAACTTGTAGAACAAGCAGTAAGTAAACCATTATTAGAAATGGGAACTTCAATAATAGGATATTGATGCTTATTAGACCTCTTAACCTTGGTCCATTCATTAACATAAATCAAAGATGGAGACTGAAGAGATGCAGAAGCAACATTATCAGAAATAGTGGAAACCAAATCTGGAGCATGAGAGTTTAAATGCATAGAAATTGTTTGGGGTAGCAAAGCATGAGTAGATAAAGACGATGTAGGAACAATATGAATAGCCCCAATAATCCCAACAGATTGATCAACCACCAGAATAATATCTAAAGTTTTAGATCCCAAAATCAAAGTAGGATTAGAAACCTTGGAGAGAATAAAATCAAGTGTGGGAGCATTAGAGGTCTTAGATAAACTATATGAAGAGCTAGCATGACCCCTTTACCACAGACTTCATAACAAGGAGGCAACCAAGGATAAGAAACCAGAATTTTGACATTTCAAATTTACCAGTTCGAGGAGAAATGAGCTTAAGAAGAGGGTTTCTAAGATTCACATCACTCAAAACCGAGCAACATCAGGTCTTAAGCATTTTTCAGTTTGAGGATGAAGCTTTATGGGATCTCCAATATGACTAGGCAAAGAAACTTAAACCCTTGTAAGAGAAGAAGTGACCTGCAACATCAAAAAAATCAATCCAAATAGGAATGGAAGAAAGTTCAATGTCTTGAGGGGCTAATTCTGGAGACCATTCACTAACAACCCATGAAACATCACAACATGCCAAAAACAGTGACCCATAATACGAGAGCATGGATTATTATCATTAATGTGAAACAGAACAACTCATTAGGAATCTCAGCAGAAACTACACCATTCGGAGAAATTGAGTTACAGACCATATTGAATCACATATTTACTTGAATTCTGAGCAGCAACAATCCAATTTACTTTAGATTTCAAAAAGTTTATTGCTAGCGAGGAATGAAATGAGGAGACAGCAAGATAGAGGAGCCGTCTTCCGTAAGAAGACACCAGAGAAAGAAAAACAATAATAAAGAAGTGGAAAAGAGATGGCGGAGAGACGGAAAAAAGAATTGATTAAAAAATAATCAGAAAAACCGAATTAAAAAAGCCAATCGGGGGTTGCCTTTCTAACTAACTCTCTTGTTTGAGATTAATGTCAGATTCTTGTATAAAACTTGATAGATTCTCCTTGAGAACGAGAAAAGTAAAAGACACAAAGAGTTTAACGAGTTTGGATTCCAATAACGGAATCCTACATCTCACCGGAGATTGAACTCCAAAAATCCACTATCCCCGAGCCTATAATGTTCTTGATTCAAATACACTTAGAATCCTCTCTCACTCAATCTCTCTATCTTTCTGTTACAACATTTCTCACATCAACTCAACATTATAACAGATCCGATAAACCTTTTTTATATCGAAGACATTTAGATCAAAAATATCATACTCGAAGAAGAAGGAAAGATGACCGACTTCTTCTAACTCGGTTTTATCTCAGTCTTTCCTCACTATGACTGAGGTAAAACCCACCCGAGTGATGTGGATTGGACATAAAACCCGATCCAATGACCCATTCTACTTAATGGACTTGAGCTGTTGACTTTCTCCTTTCTTCTTTGACTTCAAACCCTCTGGTGCACACAGAGTGTTCTATAAACTGAGTTAACTCTTCCTTGGATCATGACATTACTTCAAATCTCCACCTTAGTCTTGATCCTCTCTTTGTCTTGGTGGATCCTTTATCTCATTTTGTCTTAGTTCTTTGACTCACGAAGCATCTTCGATGCCTCCTGCATCTTATATACTGATATTAGCTTAGTTAACATGTCTGCTGGATTTTCTGATGTTGATACCTTTAACACTTCTATTTTCCCTTTGCTTATCTAATCTCTAATGTAGTTGTATTTGACAGCTACATGTTTGGTCCTTTCATGGTAAACTGCATTCCTTGAGAGTGCAATTGTGTGAGTCGCAGTATATCTTCATTATGTCTTGAGGATACCCGAATTCTGCTGCTAGTCCTTTTAACCATACTCCTTCTCTGGTTGCCTCTGTTAAAGAAACATATTATGCTTCTGTGGAGGATAACGCAACTATACTCTGCAAGTTGGATTTCCAACTTACTGTGTTTCCACCAGCAGTAAACACTATTCCAGAAGTTGATTTCCTATTGTCCATATCTCCTGCATAGTCTGAGTCACAGTACCCTTGTATCTTGAATTCTTCACTCTTTTTATAGCTTAAACCCACGAACATTGATCCCTTTATACACCTTAATGCCCATTTCACTGCTTGCTAGTGATCCTTTACTGGTTTGCTCAAGTATCTACTAATCAATCCCACCGTGAATGCAAGATCCGCTCTTGCTCCTGTCATTGCATACATGATGCTTTCGACTGCACTCTAATATGGAATGCCTTTCATGCTTTGTTCTTGCTCCTTTAACTATTGTTATGTAGCTGCTATTAGCTTCAGATGAGCTCCTATTTGTGTTGACACTTCTTTGGCTTGTTCCATCTTGAAGTTACTTAACACTCGCTTCAAATAGCTTTCTTGTGTGACCTTAAGTGTACCTGCATTACGATCTCGACATATCTCCATACCCAATATTTTCTTGGCATCACCTAAATCCTTCAGATTTGGATTTCAATAGGTTCTTTAAGATTCCTATTTGAGCCTTGTCCTTAGACGCTATTAGAATATCATCAACATAAAGCAGCATATATATATAGTGTTCTGACTTCAACTTCTTAAAGTAGACACAACTATCATATTCACTTCTTACGTAACTATTATTTACCATAATTCATCAAACCTTTTGTTCCACTGCCTAGGAGACTGCTTCAGTCCATAAAGAGACTTTTTTAAAAGATATACCTTGTTTGGATGAGATTTATCTATGAACCCTTCTAGTTGTTCCATGAGAATGTATTCTTCTAAATTCCCGTGAAGGAAGGCAGTTTTCATGTCAAGTTGTTGTAACTCAAGATTAAAGTTAGCAACAATAGATAAAATGAATCTAATTCTTTTATGCTTAACTACAGGTGCAAAGATTTCTGTGAAATCTATTCCTTCTTTCTGATTGTAATCTTTGCAACCAACCTCGCTTTGAACCTTGGTTTTTCTACTCCTGCAGTGCCGGTTTTTCTCTTGAACACCCACTTGAAACCTATCATATTTTTCCCTTCTGGCCTGTCTACAAGTACCCAAGTCATGTTTTTGTGAAGAGAGTCCATCTCTTCTACTGATGCTTCTCTCCATTTGTCTTTATCAGGATCTTGCATTGCTTTTGAGAATGAGTTTGGTTCTCCTTGTCCTGCATCTTCTGTTAGAGCACATACGAAGGTTGATAGAAATCCTTCTGTATTGCTATCACACTCGTATTCTTGATATCTTGTCGGAGGATTTATTGTTCTTCATGTCCTGTCTCTTGCTAGTTGATAGCTTCCAGGAGAACTTGTATTATTCTCTTCTTGGTCTTCAATCTCATCATTCTGCATTGGTTGAGTGGTTTCATCAGTTCTTACAGTAGCTCCACCTTCATCTGTGATTCTATCTGTGAATTCCAAACTTATTAGTCTGTTCGAATCAGATTGACTTGTAATTGCTATTTTCTCTGCCTTGATGTCTTTATAGACCATATCTTCCCTGAAAATCACACTTTTACTTATAACACTCTTATGTTCTTCAATAAGCCAAACTTTATACCCTTTTACCCCTAGAGGATAACTTGTGAAAACTCCCCTTTCTGCTCGAGGTTCAAGCTTTCCCTCTGATGAATGTACATATGCTAAGCACCCGAATCTTCTCAGGTTTTCAAGATTTGGTGCTGCTAAAGTCCATACTTCTTCTGGTATCTTGAACTCTGTCGCTGATGAAGGCGATGTATTGATGAGATACACAGTTGTAGACACTATTTCTGCCCAGAATTTTGATTCCAAACCACTTTCACTTAACATGCTACAAACCTTGTTCATTATTGTCCTGTTAAGTCTCTCTACAATCCCGTTTTACTGTGGAGAGTAAGTGCATGTTATGTGTCTTACTATCCCTTCTTCTTTGCAAAACTTGTCATATTGATTGCAGAATTCAAGCCCATTATCTGTTCAAAGCTTCTTCACTTTTCTTTCTGTTTGAGTTTCTACCATCCTTTTCCATTCCACAAAACTTTTGAAAGCTTCGTCTTTAAACCTGGGGAAATTTACCCAAACTTTTCTAGAGAAATCGTTAGTATATGAAATGTAATACTGACATTTGCTTAGACTATAAGGCACATTAGAGGACCCCCAAATATCAGAATGAAAATAATCTAGTTTTTCTTTGGTAACATGTTTACATGTCCCAAAACTTACCGTGTGTTTTACCAAACACACAGTCTTCACATAATTTGATATCTATGATGTTTGAGTCCTTAATGCATCCTTTATTTGTGAGTATACGCAGTCCTTGAATACCAATATGTCCCATACGGCTGTGCCATATTCTTGTTGTATCCTTTTTCATGTTCTCTGGATTCTCCTTTAAAGCTGCTACATTTACTTCTGCAACTTGTGTTGTACCTTGAAGTATGTATAGTGACTGCCTTCTTTTGCCCTTTAGAATAACCATGTTTCCTTTGACCACCTTTAGTATACCTTCTCCTCCTTTGAATGTACATCCTTTCTCTTCCAATGTTCCAAGTGATATGAGATTTCTTGAAATTTCGGGCATGTACCTGACACCATGAAGAACAAAACTAGTATTATCTGGATTAATATATCTTATTGCACATATACCTTTAACTTGGCAGAATGTTTCATTGGCCATTCTGACTTTCCCTGTTGAAATCTTATCGAAATTTATGAACAGATCTCTTCTTGTTGTCATGTGAAATGAGCACCCGATTCAAGAATCCATTCTTCTTTATCTATCTCTCCATATGACATATTAACTTTAGATGCTACCAGTCCTACAAGGTCTTTTGCATCATCTCTCACAAGTGATGATTCTCCTTCTTGCTGTGATTGACCTCTATTCTTGTTTCTTTCAATCCATTTATAACATGGCTTCTTATAATGTCCCTCTTTACTGCATATCCAACATTCTCCCTTCCTCTTATCTCTAGACTTCGACCTTGACTTGCTTCTTCATTTTGAATGATTACCATTCTTCTTCATTTCTGATCTGCCTCTTGTGAACCATCATTCTCCGTTTTCTTTGTCATAGTTTCCAGATTTTTTCAACTTAACTTCTTTAGACTTAGCTGCTGTAATAACATCTTCAACGCATAACTTGTCTTTACTATATGTCAAAGTCTCTCTTAAATGCTCATATTCCTCCGGTAATGACTTTAGTAGTAAGATAGCCTGAGTTTCTTCTTCTATCTTTATTTGTAGGTGTCTTAGATCTCCAACCAATTTCAGAAAATCATCCACGTTCTGATCTATTGACTTACTACCTCGCATCTTAAATAAATACACTTCTAATTGAGAATATATTTGGTAAGGTTGTAGGAAGAAATAACCTATCCAGAGTTTCAATCGTGTTGGCTGATGTTGTGCAACTTTCGATCTTTCTCGGCACTTTGTCTCCGACTGCTAAGAAGATTAGGTTTAATGTTTTTTCATCTCTATCTGGTCGAGCTTGTTCTTCTTCGATCAGCCTTTGCTTTGCCTCTGGTTTCTTTTCTTCTTCTTCTGATAGGATCTTTAGCTCATGAGTCTTGAGCACATCCTTCAGACCTTCGACTGTAAGATAAGCTACTATCCTTTTCTTCCACAAACTATAATCGCCGGATCCATCAAATATTGCTATCTTTGACTTCGATTTCGTCATCGCCTTTCTCCGATATCAAATCTTCAACCTCCGATGATTGATTCTTAAGCTCCGATAAGCTTGTTAGTCCCCGACGTTGAATCCTCAACCTCTGATGACTTATTTTGAGCTCCGATGAACTTATTCTTGAGCTCCGATGAACTTGTTAAAGAATCTCTTGAACATGGCACTCCGATACCAATTTGTTCGAGAATAATGTCCGATTCTTGTATGAAACTTGATAGATTCTACTTAAGAGCGAGAAAAGTTAAAGACATAAAGAGTTTAACGAGTTCGGATTCCGATAACAGAATCCTACGTCTCGCCAGAGATTGAACTCCGGAAATCCACTATCACCGAGCCTTTAATGTTCTTGATTCAAATACACTTAGAATCCTCTCTCACTCAATCTCTCTATCTTTCTGTTACAACATTTCTCACCTCAACTTAACATTATAACAGACCCGGTAAACCTTTTTTATATCGAAGAGATTTAGATCAAAAATATCATACTCAAAGAAGAAGGAAAGATGACCGACTTCTTCTAACCCGGTTTTATCTCAGTCTGTCCTCACTATGACTGAGGTAAAACCCACCCGAGTGATGTGGATTGGACCATTAAACCCGATCCAATGACCCATTCTGCTTAATGGACTTGAGCTGTTGGCTTGCTCCTTTCTTCTTTGACTTAAAACCCTTTAGTGCACATAGAATGTTCTATAACCTGAGTTAACTCTTCCTTGGATCATGACTATTACTTCATCTCTCTTAAGAAGCTGAAAGATTAGATTTTTTTCCAGCAATGTACTATTTAACCAAAACTTTACTTCTTTTTATATAGTTTCGTAATAGAGATATAAAAAAAAATTGTGAGAAATCCTATTTCTGGTTCTTAAAAATTCATGTCTCAAAGTCATTTTCATTGCATAAATCAAAGCCCATCAATTCAACTGGGTCGCCACTCTTACTCATAAATTCACCTTTATTTGCATATATACAGAATTTTCCACTAATTTAACGAGAAGTTTCTTCGTATCCACTAATACAAACACATCTACCAAAATCTAATCCACTGCTTTAAGTCTTCGTGCGTTTTAAATTCCTTATCAAATTTTTTTATTTAATCCATATTACAAATAAAGTTTCATTCGCAAGCGTATAAAATACATCGTAGAAACAAAATAAAAAATGATACTAGACGTAATAATTATGTTTTTGCCTTCTTTTATTTTTTGTCATTGTAGTGAATAATACTCCAATTAGTTGAATTTTTTTTTTTAAAAACTAATAATTGGACGATATCGTCCTTGTGTTTCACAGATTAAAAAGAAATCTCAGAGAACAAACTAAAAGGGCAAAGCAGAGTTTGTCCTTACACTATTTCTACTTTATTTTCCAGATGGATTCTTCAAAAACTCAAATTGCATCGAAACAATCTGATGCGGTCAACTCTCCGATGAAGACATCCCGGCGATCACTATCTTCTTCATCTTCCTTCTCATCTTTCTCGTCTTGCTCGTCTAGCTCCCTCGTGTTTCCTGGAGACTCTCCTCTGAATTCTCCGGCGACTCCTCTCAGTCTTCTTGGAGTTCCTTTCTCTTGGGAACGCCTTCCAGGTAAACCTAAAGACTATCCTCATAGTCATAGACTCAACCACCGCCGAAACAACAACGAATCTTTAAGTCTATTACCTCTCCCTCCTCACCGGAATACCCATTTTCCGACCACCGGTAAAAAACATAAATCTTACAATTCTGGTAAGAAGAACATTCTCCCTGAGACCCTGAGTGATCCTTTCGCGGCTGCGTTATTGGAATGTTCAAAAGACGGAGGAAATAGTGACGACGACGAAGACGACGGTGGTGAAGATGTAGATCGGAGGTATCCAGATTCTGGTGGATCAAGTAAAACGTTGTCGAAGACCAGCATCGGGAACAGGTTTGGGTTAGTGAATCTTTACGGTTCTTGTCGGAGAACTTGTGCTGTTTCAGAGTCCATTGTTCATCTCCCAACATCACTAAAGCCTACTTCGTATGATCATCTTCTTCTTCCACGTCGTCGCCGTTGAAATTATTCATTTTGGTACTTTACTTTCTTTTTTTTTTCTTGGTTTTTGCTATATTTTTATATATAATTTTATCTATGTGACATATATAATGTGTTATGGGTTTGTGGTTTTTTTTGTTGTTGTTATCTCTAGTTCATAAAAAAAGAATGCAAAACTGTGAGATTTTAATTTACTTGTAACCATAAATCCATATTAAGTATATGAACTTACATACTACTTGGTACTTGCATATTGGTGTGTAATAATATTATATTAATATTAGTATGCAATTATTAAAAATTGGTGGAACCAAGCTTGAAGATTCTGATCTCTATAAGCTAGTTTCCAATCTCATCCCATGTGAGAGCTAGCTAAGCTATATGTGCATATACATACAAAATAACATTGATTAATTAGTTACATGATCTCAAACAAGAACAAAAACGAGTATCGTACGGACATTTGATTTTGTCGATTTTTTTACCATTTATATAATTATGTTATTTTAGCATGCCTAGAAATGATGTTACTTTAGCTTACTTTGTGTTTTAGTATATATTTAGAGTTTTGGTTTTACTTTTGGAAGTCTAAAAAAATGGATCTTTCTTTCATTATTGTTCTCTCAGTAGAAGCGAATAAAAATAACAAAGTTGTTGAGCGACCATGCACGTCTTAATTTGCACCAAGTATTTTATACATTGTAAATTAAAATACAAACAAAATTTTATTTAATAAGATAAGAGTTTCCATTTTTATTTATTCTTAGTAAAGATACTGTCTGGACAAAGTTGATCCCACTTTTCTATTTTTGTGCTATCAAAATGACTTCCCCGGGAAAAACAATATCTCATTCATACTAAACCACCAATCAATTAATTTATTTTTAATTTACATTACTTTTGAAAAATAGATAAAAATATGAAGTGAATATATCAACACAATGTACTCATCCCCGCCAAAAAAAACACAATGTACTCATTATTTGAATTTTTTTTGCCGAATTCCTTTTTAAGGTCTATTATGTGCAGTATATTTCTTTGGTTGGTAAGACTATTATGTGATTAAAAGTCGGTGACCTTATAAAAATATTTGCACTATGGAGTGAAAAACAAATGTCAAAAGTCAAATATTAATAATGTCAAGTCATAATTTCGTAACTGAACACTGTATGAATATCTGAATGCGATGCAACTCACATTATGTAAAATTTGAATGGCTGCTCGCGTCTGTAGTTAACATGTCCTGATCATACTTAACTTAGAATATGACTTGTTTTATATCAAAGTCATTTGTTGATGATGATGGAAGAATCGTGATTTTCTGGCAGCCCCAATTTTCAATACAACTGCTGCAAAAAAACAAGTCAGGTGGTCACTTGTCAGATTTTTGGACCGGATAATCTCAATATCTTATTCTCAACAGTTTATGGTAAAAATGCCTGAGAAGAAAAGACTAATCTTTGGACTGCTTTGAAATTGGCCTTCGCACATATAGCTCCATCTTTATTACTATGGATTATTGGTGGTGACTTCAATGAGTACTTACACCTAGCTGAACATTCATCATTCTCAGTTACTCATTTTACTAACCCAATAGCAGAGCTCAAAAGATGCATTGATCTCATCAAAGTCATTGATTTGAGATTCCATGGGTCTGTTTCACCTGGTCAAATAAGCAGCAAAACAACCCCATTGCAATAAAATTGGATATAGTCCTCATTAACGAAGAATGACTTAACTCTTATCCCCTCAGCATTGCGGAATTTTTTGCTTCCAGCTTCTCAAATCACATTCCTTGCCTTGTCAACCTTACCTCCAATCTCCCCCAAGCTGGCACCAAACCATTCAAATTCTTTAACTTTCTAACCTTCCACTCCCAATTCCTCTCTACCGTCTCCGATGCTTGGATCTGCAATGAAAACGAGGACTTCAGCTTGAGTAGAATGAGAGCAAAACAAAAACCTTTTAAAGAGAGCCTTGAAAACACTAAGCAAAAATAATTTTTCACAAATCCAAAAGAGAGTTAGTGAAGCTAACAGTTTGTTATTTCATGTGCATGTTCAGTCTCTTCTTAACCCGTCTCAAGCTAAATTTGCCGCTAAAAAGAATGCCAGGAAAATCTAGATAAGCTTAAAACTATAGAAGAAACTTTCTTCAAACAGAATTCTCGGATCAATTGGCTTGCTTGTGGCGACCAGAACACAGCATACTTCCACAAGATTACTAAGATGAGAAACACCTACAATTTTATACATTACCTGCATGCTGTGGATGGGTATTCTTCCTCATCTCCTGTGGTCATTGGACAAATAGCACTTCATCACTTTAAAAGCATACTAGGCCCTCTCTCCTTACCGCCTACTACTCAGTCTTCTGGTCTAATCAGATCGTATTCTTGCTCAGCCTCCGAACAATCTGCCATCTAGAAAATCCCATCATCAGCAGAATCTAAATATTCTATTCAAACTTAATCCCAAAAAAGTCCATGGCCTGATGGTTTTACCTATGTCTTTTATAAAGTAGAATGGTCCATTATCTCTGAAATCAGTCACCAAATTCTTCTTGCATCCGACCCTTCTTACAACCACAAACTCAACAATTTGAACACTCATTCTGAAATTCTCAGGTGCTATGGTGATAAATGACTATAGACCCATATCGTGTTGCAATACCCTATACAAAGCCATATCTAAACTGCTGGTTGCTTGCATCAAACCTCTCCTTCCTAAGATAATTTTGCCAAATCAATCAGCTTTTGTAAAAAGAAAGTTACTAATAGAGAACTTTTTACTTGCATCAAAGATTGTAAATGGATACCACAGAGACAAATACCTAGCCAAACTTACCATAAAGATAGACATTGCAAAAGCCTTTGATTCGGTGAGATGGGATTTCATCCTCCATTGCATGCATGAACTTAATCTCATATATCAGTACATCAAATGGATAATTGAATTCATCATGATTCCTTCCTACTCAATTGGAATAAACGAATCACTTCATGGTCATTTTAAGGGTACTAGAGAAGTGAGGCCGGGGGATCCCCTATCCTCTTACCTTTTTGGCATAGTCATGAACATGTTATCAATCAGATTAAATGTAGCAATAGCAGCTAGTCTTATCGGCTATCATCCTAAATGTTGTCTATCTCAGCTCACCCACCTTTTCTTTGCAGACGATTTTCTGTTGTTCACTAATGGTTCAATTACCTCGGTTCAAAATCTTCTTACCATCCTCTGCGAGTTTGCCAATGATTAAGGACTTGCCATTAGTCACGCCAAATCAAGTTTCTTTCCTGCTAGGCAATCACCTGAACTATCTGCACGCTTAGAATCAATCATAGGAATGTCAAAAGGAGCTCCCCATTCGGTACCTAGGTTTCCCACTTTGTTCCAAGAAGCTATCAATGCTCAACTGCGAACCTATCATCCAAAAGATTAGATCTAAAATTTGAAGCTTGGTTTGCTAAATACCTATCATTGGCCGATAGAGTTCAACTCCTTAATTCAGTTATCGCCGGTATCACCAACTTCTGGACAACTACTTTCATCCTACCAAAAAACTGCATTAAGGAAATTAATTCCATGTGTTCAGCTTATCTATGGAAAGGGAATATTGAGACCAAACATGAGGCTAAAGTGGATTGGGATAACGTAACAAGACCTAATCAGAGTGGCGGTTTAGGAATTAAATCATCATCGTTTGGAACAACAGAACTAAAAGATTTCAAGAAAGAAAGAGATTTTGCGGATTAAAGAGATTGAAGAGAGTTTGAGAGAGTTTGAGAGAGTTTCGGGAGAGAGAAAGAGAGTTGCCGAAGTGAGAGAGATTATGAAGAGAGAATTTTTATTTTTTCTTGATTTAAAACAAGTAACAAGATCACCTATATATACACGTGATCGGTTCTAGGGTTTACACACAAAAAATGAATTAAATAATACATACACACTAAAGGATCTCGTGACTCTTCTATAAGAGGAAAGATTCGGCTTTCACAATTCCAAATGCTGAAAGTGACATCACATAACGGTTGTCTTCTCACTCTTATGCCCACATGTGACTTTGATCACCTCCAAACGGTTGGATTTGAGCTGATTGTAAAGTGTGTTTGGATACAC
>OVBA01006238.1:0-17498 GCA_900406435.1 Lepidium aucheri
AATTTTTTTTGGCGGGAAAAAAGTTTGTAAAAATATATAAAAATAATAACACAAGAGTATTTTGGTCATTTTTTATAATGAGGGGCATTTTTTGAAAGTGTCCAAAAAATGACGGCAATGATGAAAATGTTCTCCTTTGAGGGGCATTTTTACAATTCTCCCAATTTTTATTAATGATCTTAGGTTTAAATCTAATACACGAGTTCCTATATGAATTAACACGACGTCAAAAGTTTTCGACCGATTTCCCAGTTTAGCAACCTTTCATCTTCCCTTTTTCCACTACAATTACACAACCCAAGACATCCCATTTTATTTGTTTTCCACCCCACCACATACTATTGACTTTATAATGCTGCAACACAAATCTTGACTTTTAAACTTAATATATTGTGTATAGATGTAAATTTATCTATATATAAACATTTTTTTACCCTCGGATATATACTTAATTTAAATTAATTAACTAATAACAAATCATAAAAATATTGTTTCTTTAATCTTGATTTAAATAATGGCACCATTTTGTGTGATAGAGTTTAAGGCTTTATTGATCAAATTTTATTGATCCATTTGTTACAAAAAAAATGATGAAATGTAAGTAATGCATGCCCGTAGTTTCATTACTATATAAATCAATACTTGTAATGGTTTTGATCAGCCCACAACTGTACGTTATATATACAATTAATGTGATAGTACATACACCGAAATTTATTAATTAATTGTGGACAAAATAAGGAAATCCACCATATGAAAAATATGGATTAAAAACATTAAAAGGTTGAATAAAAATAAAAGAAGATACGAGAAGAAATAGAAGCAAAAACATGGTATTGAAGTTGCACTCTCTCTATATATAGGTTGTTGTGATAGCTTCAAGATTAGTCTTGAAAATAAAACATTGTAAGTTACATATTAATTTGATCATACATATATATATATATATCGATGGGGAGGCAACCATGCTGTGAGAAAATAGGGTTGAAGAAAGGACCATGGACTGTTGAAGAAGACAAGAAGCTCATCAACTTCATCCTCACCAATGGTCATTGCTCTTGGCGAGCTCTTCCCAAGCTTTCTGGTTCTTCTCTCTCTCTCTCTCTCTCTCTCTCTCTCTCTCCCNCTCTCTCTCTCTCTCTCTCTCTATACTTTTTTACTTCATTAAGCTACCGTTTTGGGGTTGCTTGTTTTTTTTTAAACTTCACTTTTTCCTTTTAAGTTCATTTCTTGACACAAATTGTAGTTCTTAATTCAACTTATCCTTTTTATTGCATTACTTATCATGATATATTTAGGTATATATATACTGCTATAGTTTTTTCCACCAAACGAATATACTTTATAAATATTTGTCACATATATATTTTGCAGAAGAAGCTTACTATCTTTTGAACTCCAAACAACATATTATTAGATAGAAAATGATAGTGTTTTCTCTTTTTTGATAATTTAATGATAGTGTTTGGCCGAAACAATCATAGTGTTTGGTTTTCGTGGTCCTCACACGCTTTGGTTCATTTCCAATCTATTTTTGTTTTTCGTTGATTTTATTATTTTGGTGGTTAAATAAATGCAGGATTACTGAGGTGTGGCAAAAGTTGCAGATTAAGATGGATAAATTATCTAAGACCTGATTTAAAGAGAGGTCTTTTATCAGAATATGAAGAACAAATAGTCATTGATCTTCATGCCCAACTTGGCAATAGGTTTACTCTCTTTTTTTCAAAACAATATATATATGTATATATATATATATTACTTACCTTATTAGCTTGTGACATTGTAACCAACTCATCATAAAAATATTATGAATATTAGAGTTCAATGTTCTGAAGTTATCGGAAATACTTAAAAACTTCAATTTTATATCCTCTTTTACACGAAAAAGATTGGCTACACTTATTTATTTAGTTAAAATTTTCAGTTATAAGTTATTTTTTCCCAAACTATGCAGATGGTCAAAGATTGCATCTCATCTACCAGGAAGAACTGATAATGAAATAAAGAACCACTGGAATACACACATAAAGAAAAAACTAAAGAAGATGGGTATTGACCCTTTGACTCATAAGCCTCTCTCTGAACAACAAGTTTCACAACAACCTCAAGAGTGCAAGCAAATCTTACTATCTCATGATGACAACATCCAAAAACAATCAGAGCAAGATTTGACCAACAACAATACACCAATCTCTAGTGATGTGTTTTGCATTGACGAAGTACCATTACTCAATCCACATGAGATCTTGATGGAAATATCTTCTCCTGCTCATCATCATATTAATGACGATAATGTCAACATCAACATAAGTTACTTTCCTTCGCCTTCAACCTCTTCCTCTTCGGCCTCATCATGTATAACATCAGTAAAACCAGGTGATGAGTTCTCAAAGTTTCTAGATGAAATGGAGACTCTTGACCTTAAGTGGTTCTCATCTGAAGATTCATCAGGGGACACACTATGCAAAGACGAAAAGTTCAACAACGATGTTGATACGATGAACTTGTGGGACATTAATGATTTGAGCAGCTTGGATTGTTTATGAATGATCATGATGAAAAATTTGATGCAACTGGTCATGGATGTTCAAAAAACGGTTTTAGATCAAGATTCATGGACATTTGATCTCCTCTAACCTTTAGTGTGTGTTTTTTTCCTTGAGGTGATGAATTTGGGGTTGCTCTTTGTGTTGCTGTTTAGTGGATAATTATGTGTAAAATATTTGTAATAAAGATTGCGATCGTGAACTGTCTATTTTTTCCATGACTTTCGACATATATTTTTGTGGATAAAATAAGTTAGTTTTATAAAAAAATAAACTAAATGATATATTTTAACATAGTTTTTTCGGAAAAGTAATATATTAATTTCTTTTGACAATGTATATAATCTATACTGACAGACCAAAATGAGTTTCTAAACCTAAAATACAAAAAATGCACTGAAAGACTAATATTAATTGCCATAAATAAAAATAAGTATAATATATATGTAAACGAAAATGATTCTGGTTATGTCGTTAAATATCTATTTTTGAATTTTATTTTACAAACTTTTGTGTAACTGCGAGTAAGATCTCGAGTTCAAGGGTTTAGATTATAAATTGAAGTTTATCCATGAAAATAATAATCTGGTTTCAGTTGTACGTAGAAGATCATCAACAAGCCATTCCAATGCACCTATTTTTGCTAGTAAAACAATGTGATCTATTTTTCCTGTAATTGGAAATTGCTTAAAATTACGCCTAATATAATTCAGATAAAAGTGGAAATTACTAAATGCTGATGTAATAATGGCGTCATGGTGATGAATTACATTGCTAGATATGATATGATAAAACTTCAACAAAACGACAACGTCACAATCATGATTGAACCTCTTAGGATTAATAAAATCCACCAACCAAAATATTTTCATTCTCTAACGTTCAATCATCATACCATTTGTGGTGGACCATCGACCTTTAAAGTTACTTCATTATTCATCTTTAACACATTCATGTATGACTTTACATATCGTAGCGGTCAGTGTGGTGCCTAGAGTTAGAGAAGCTTAAAACTGCACGAGAATGGACTCAATTATATTATATGATCAAGTTACAATATATATAGACACATATCTAGTTATTTACTAATTACATATTAACCCTTTTCTTATTTTCCTATACTTCCCTTCAAGATGGAGGTACATTAGTAACTCCAATCTTGCTTAACAAAGACTGAAAGTTTTACTTTGGCAATGCTTTGGTTAGAAGATCTGCAAGTTATTCTTTTGCTGAGATGTGCATTACGCGTAATGCTCGAGATTGGATCTTGTTTCTCACAAAATGATAATCAAGAGCAATATGTTTCATCCGTGAATAGAAGACCGGGTTGGCACAAAGTAGGTGGTGCCGAGATTGTCACAATATAGAACCGGTGGTCTTGGAAATGTGATCCGTAGTTCTATAAGAAGTGAACAGATCCAACTTATCTCTGATGGTGTTGCTGCAACTGCTCGATATTCCACCTCAGTAGAAGAGCGAGCTATGCCTTTCTGTTTCTTCGAAGCCCACAATATTGGTGTTCGACCAAGATAGAGGACATACGCTGTGGTAAAGGTGTAATCATCAACATCTCCTGCCCAATCTGCATCTGAAAACCCATGTAAAGATGGCATAGTATTGGCGTGAATGAAAATTCCATGTTTTGGAGTACAACCTAGATAATGTAGAACTCGTTTTACAGCTTGCCAATGTAAATCTGTGGGCATATGCATGAATTGTGAGAGCTTGTTAACGGCAAAAGAGATGTCTGGTTTTGTAAAAGATAAGTATTGCAAGCTTCCAACCACCATTCTGTACTCACGGGGATTCTCGAGAGGTGTTCCTAACTTCAATGACAACTTCGGTGTGGAAGACATTGGGGTGGAGACAGGTTTCACATCTGTCATATTTGTTTTTTCAAGTAGATCCATAATATATTTTCTCTGCATTAGGTGCATTCCTTTGTCTGATCGTGTTACTTTGGCACCCAAGAAGTAATGTAAATCACCATGTCCTTTAGTGAAAATCGATTTGACAGTGATTGGAGAATCGTTTTTACTAATTTAGAGCTGTTCCCAGTGACCACAGTATCATCAATATAGACTAATATATAGGCTAGATTCTGACCATTTGAGTAGATTAACACAGAAGCATCAACTATGGAGTTGATGAAGCCGAGTTGAGAAAGGAACGATTTCAATTCTAAGTACCATGCACGCGGTGCTTGCTTCAAGCCATACAAGGATTTTCGTCGGCGACAGACATGAGTAGGATTTTCTTTGTCAATGAATCTCGGAGGCTGAGAGACATAGACTTCATCGGTTAGTCGTCCCTGAAGAAAAGCGTTATTTATATTCAATTGTTTCACATCCCAATTTCGACCAACAACAATTTGCAGAACCATTCATACTGTGGCTGTCTTAACCACCAGGCTGAATGTTTCAGAGTAGTCTTTTCCATAGTCTTGGTTGAATCCTCTTGCAACTAACCGAGCTTTATGTCTATCAATTTCTCCATCATGTCTATACTTCAATGTGTAAATCCATTTGGTGGAATTACATTCTGAGTAGGATGCGGCGAAACCAAGCTGTAGGTGTGGTTGTTGATAACCGCATTGTATTCAGCTGTCATGGCACCGGTCCAGTTTTAATCTTTTAGAGCTTGTCGAAGTGTTTTGGGTTCTTTTGGAAGTTTGGAGCGAGCAACAGCAGAGGTTCAACCTTTGTTTTGGCTTAACAATTATATTCTTGGCTTGTGTCGTTATAGGATGTTGATTTTTTGCCGTTGTTGTGGGAGGAGACAATGGTGGCTGAGCTAATGTGGTAGAGACAGCTTCTTTGTTGATGGGCTCATGTTGAACCTGAAACTCATGAGAAGTTGTTGATGGGCTTACTTGGAAAGCTTGTGTTGAGCATATGGGCGGAGCCAAGGGAAGCAGAGGGAACCGAACACATGTAGCTTGAGATAATTTGGTTTCTGAGCGAAGAGTTTTTCATTAGGTGACACTTGATTCAACACCAGAGTTAGAAGTCGATTGATAAGGTAAACCACTGTTTGAAAAGCATATGACCAATAGGATTTTGGAACTCTAGATTGACCAAGCAAAGTAAGACCCGTCTCAACAATGTGGCGGTGTTTACGCTCTAGAATTCCGTTGTGTTCTGGTGTATGCGGAGGGCTTGTAAGATGAGAGATGCCGTGTGTGGAGAGTAGTTGACAAAGACCAACGTATTCCCCGCCATTGTCTGAGTATAAGGTACATATTGAGGTTTGAAAATGGTTTTCGGCGAGGGCTTTAAAAGCAACAAAAGTTGGATATAATTGGTCTCTCGCTTTGAGTGGATAGAACCAAGTGTAGTGTGTAAAATGATCTACAAAAATAACGTAATATTTGTAGTTATCATTGGAGGATTTTCACGGCCCTCAATCTGATTCGCTACTGGTTTATAATCCTCACGTAATCCTTCCAATATGTATTCAATTTGATCTTCGATATCCAATGTTTTACCAAGCAGAGCCAGCTGATCAAATCGAGATTTAAAACCTTGTAGATATTCATCAACAGATCTAGATCCTTTTGTCCAAGTTTTGAGTTGTTGTCGGAGCTGTTTCAAATGTCCATGTGATGGCTTCGCATATGTGGCAGAGAGAGTAGACCAGATGTCAACCGAGATTGTGGTAGTGGAAAGTAGAGGTTGAATGGAGATCGAGATAGCACCTAACAAGGCACTATAGAGAAGCTTATCTTGTTGTTTCCAGATCTGATAAGTAGGGTTGGGTGTCACTGTGTTTTCAGTCGTAACTGTTTCCAGTAGTGTGACAACAGTACCATCAAGATAGCCTGCTAAGTCATAACCATTCAAGAGAGCGTGTACTTAGTGGCAGAGAGTTTGGTCACAACGCCACATGATGAAATTAGTGGCAGAGAGTTTGGTTACATTTATCATATTGTAATAAACCAGTGTTTGTGCTTCAGCAGAAACCAAGATTGTTTCATGTAAGGTCAACGATGGTGAGGCCATGGATTCTTTTGAAAAGAAGAAGAGACGGTTGTTTTGTTTTTAGATCTAGGAATCGAAAAATGCTCTGATACCATGTACGAGAATGGACTCAATTGTATTACATGATCAAGTTACAATATATATAGACACATATCTAGGTATTTACGAATTACATATTAATCTTTTTCTTAATCTCTTATAAAAATAAGCTTTAGTAAAAAGGCCCATTATAATATAAATATAATATAATTAAAAAAATTATATCATAAACCAAAACAAATTTTAAAAAAGCAAACGACTAATACATAATTTTTTTCCTTCTGTTTCAGTAAACTCTTTTACCAAATTCTCATAATCTAAATTTCTAACTAGGTCTCTTTGTATAGACTTTATTAACTTTATTAACTTTATTAACTTTAGTTTTGAAAAACTTCGTAAATAAAACTTTATTAACTTTAGTTTTGAAAAACTTCTTTCACTCTCAATGCCGCTATCTCTATAATTTTGGAAAAAAACAAGTCCCTTTAACTGAGAAACTGCAATTTCAACGTTTATGTCTTCTGACTGCAAACTCTTGCTTACAGTGTTGATTGCAAAGAAAACTTTGTACCAAATCACCATAGACAGTAAAAATTCATAATTTCCAATCCCATGTGTTTCACTTGTCGCAAGACACTGGGCATCACTTTGGGCTTTTGGATCATCACTATTTTCTGCTATATGAATCAGAGCATTTCTTACTTTTGGAGCTTGAAATCTTATTGCCTTGACACATTCAACATGACTCTCCCACCAAGTTTGTGACAAACTTTTAACTGACAAACCTCCCACCACATCTTCCAATACCTTCTATTGCTTAGTCGAAGGTGCAAATAAACAATAGATTCGCTGAATTATCCCAAGAAACGAAATGGCTTTTTGAGAAGTGGCTGCCATATCAGAAAGAGCAAGATTATCACTATGACAACCACATGGTGTATAAAAGGCACGTGGGTTGACGTCAATAAATCTCTTTTGTACTCCTTTATGTTTTTCCTTCATATTTGATCTATTATCATATTCTTGTCCTCTCACATCATCAATACTTAAATTAAGAGCAACCAACATCTTCTGAATCTCACTAAAAATCCTTTCACCGGATGTATCATCAACTTTCAAAATGTAAGAAAAAATTCTTCTATTTTAGCCGAACGTGGTGAAACATCAACACATCGAAGGATAAGAGTCATTTGTTCATGATGACTAATATCAGGAGTGCAATCGACAATAACAGAAAAATATTTCACCCCTTGAATTTTTTTATGATCATGTCCTTGACTTCATTAGCTATCCGCTTTATCAACTCATTCTGGATTTTTTACTGAGATAATGACAATGAGACTCACCATCTTCAAACCGTCTAACATGTTCTCTCATTACTGGATCCCATTCAGCCATCATGTCAATAAAACTTAAGAAGTTTCCATTACCGTCCACTCTTAGCTTTTTGTTTTTCCACGAAATGCTAAATTATGTTTGGCAAGAGTTTTTACCAAGGAAAAAATTCGAAGCATCACATATTTCCAATGATTCCTCTCTTTGTTGAGTTCTTCTTGCACATGCTTATCAATTGTTTCATTTTTTGCAGCCTCAATTCAAGTTTCATCAAGTGACTCATGCATTTAATATGCTCATGACTAGTCTCATGCTTCTTAAGTCTTTCCAAAATATTTTTCCAATCACCAAATCCTTAGATGAGAGATAACTTGGATTTTTTCCTGAGTGAACAACTTACAACAAAAACAAAAGACTTTATCTGATGTTTTTGAATAAACTAGTCAACCTCTATCTTGTTTCTCTCCATTACTCAAATCTCTCAAATGATATGTGTGAGAGAAATGTCGACCATTAGTCTTATCTCTTGGAAAGTTAAAATCAATTGAATGTCTTGTTGCAGGACCTTTTCTAACCATAATAAGTCTTAATCCAGAATCAAGTTTTCCCCAATTTGCAGGATCATATATATCAAGAAGTCTATCATGCTCTTAAAAATCAGCATTTTTCCCATCTATATTCACTTGTGTCCCTTCTTCCTCTGTATTGAAGTTTTCATCCTCTTCTATGTTAACATCTTCATCCTCTTCTATGTTAACATTCTCATCCTCTTTTCGGTTGACATTCTCATCCTCCATTTGTTCATTAGACTCATCATTAACCTCCACAAAATCACTAAAACTTTCAGGTTTTGTAAGAAAATTGATTAGAGAACCTGCTTGTGATTTCACAAATGCGTCATCTTTATTTTTTTTATATTTTCTGCACTCCTGATGGATACTTTCTTGAAAACATGTTTCTAAAATATATATTAAAAAATAATTATTATATAAAAGCTATTTAGAAGAATTATAAAAAAGTTGAACAACTTACAATTAGGAAGAAGAATTAAAAAATTAGATTAGCTCAAAAGAACAATGGAGTTGCAAAGGTTGTTTGTAGTTTGTTAATGTGTAAATCATTGTAAACCTTAAACAATTATTTATAAATTTAGGTTTTTTCTTTGTATTCTGAATTTCCTTTTTCTTTTTTCTTTTCCTTTTTTCTATTCCTTTTGGAATAACAATTCTTCTTTTTTTTTTCTATTTTTTCTAATCTAATCAACAATTTATTTTTCAGCTTTTTAGAAATCTGTATTTTTTAAAACCAACTAACAATTTCTTTTTTGGGTTTTTTAAACGTATACACAAGATATTTTTACAATTAAATTTTAAAAGAAAAATTTCCATTATTCACCATCAAGATTCAAACCATGGCAATGCAATTAAACTAAAAGATCTTAACCATTTTGCTACCTTAGATTTTTGGTATTAGGAAGTCCCAAAAATGTATATATTTTAGGGGTCCTAGGCAAATGCCTTTTTTTGTTAATAGACATGCCACTCCTAGCGGTTAGCATTTTTCTGTAAATGTGAATGTGATATTAATAACAAGGTGAATGTGATATTAATAACATTCAAAAGAAAATAGATATGTTTGATGTTTTTTTATAACTTAGAAGCTCCTAAACCTTATGAAAAATATTTGGACTATTTTCCTGGAGGTGGGGCAGTTTCACACATATACTATGAGTATTCAAATGAGCCAAAAAGATAGTTCCATATCCATGTAGAATGACATAAAAATGTGACTTAGTTTCGCACAACAGAAGAATAAAAAATCTGCAAATTCTTTAAAGTCTCAGACCCGTCCCTACCACGTTAACACAAACTCCTTACCAATAGATTTGATGTTTGAACCCAAGATTGAGAATACATGAACAAAACTTGAATATACATTTAGATATAAATTTACATATATATATATACATATACATATACACATATAGATATAAATATATATACATATGTTGATCCAATGGCAGACCAATATTATAAAATTATAGGCTTTGAATGATGAATGCAAATTAAAAATACACATCATCTAAATTATGTAAATCATATGCAAATTATGCAGTTCATTTCATGCATGCAGAACATACAAAACAAAATCTAAAATAGTTTATTTATAATGGTGCATGAGAAAATGGAGATGAATTGTTAATGGGATCCATCTGCATATTTTTTACCATTCACTTAGTTAAAATTATTTAACTAAAAAGTAAAAAACAAAGGTTGATGAACTGCATGCAGTTCATGTTCTTGTATAAATCAAAGACCATGCATTAGTAAGTGAGGTTCACCCTTGTTATGCATTTATTTTATATTTTTTAGATCAAAAATAGAATTTAAATATTATACTTGCTTAATCCCCATTCATTTCAATGAGATCTTTCTTATACGGTATTCTCTTACGATATTCATGACTAATTTCAATGGTCTCTTAAATATATTTCTCAAAAAATATAGTTATTGGAATAATGGAAATTGTAGATACTCTAATGTTAAGATAGTATTATAATGGATACAAATGCATTAAACAAAATAGATTCTGTAAAATAATGCAAATAATTCATAAACTTGATATAAAAAATAATGCAAAGATTCTGTAAAAAACTTTCTCTAAATTTTGTTTTTATCAAAAAAAGAAACATATTCATAAGTCCAGGTTTGTTTACAAACTTAGACCAAAAAATTCAGTTACACACGGTTGAAAACAAATATTTTTTAAAACTTATTTTGATTATATAACCATATTCATTTATTATAATTTCTTAGAGAAATTTTCACACTATAACTCCTTAGAGAATATAAATTTTCTTTTTTTCAACATTGCATTTTTTCCGACTTAATTATAATTTCATTAATTTACAAGATTATTCACAACAAAAATTAAAAAAATTCATGATAATCATAAAAATATACCAAAATAAAATAGGAGAGAAAATATTACAAATTTTTTAGTGGAAAAATCAAAATAATCTATTTTAGTTTTTGTTCTGTATGTTCGGCACGATTTGCATATGATCTGCATGATCTGTATTTTTTTATTAGCATTCACCATTCGAAACCTATAAACAGATATCAAAAAGTGAGAAATCATTTCACTAGCCGTGAAACCCAACCCAAATATTCCGACCTGACCCGAACCAAATTTCGGGTGATTCGGGTCGGGTAATTTGGGTATTAGATCAACAATCGATAAGTGCTATATTTTACAATTCAGATAGTGATTTAGGTCAGGTAGTTTGGGTGGGGTAGTTCAGGTATCGGGTCAACCAAAATTTTTAGTATTTTTCAGATTTTTTTGGATTTTTTAATATTTTTGTATCTTATTTGGATTTTTTAGTGATTCGGGTTGGATCGAGTCGAATTTTTTAGTATTTTTTAGGGTTTTTGGATTTTTTTCTTCAGATTTTTTGGGTTAATTTGGAGCCATTGGATACTACCAAAATGACCTGATACCCAATGCAAATTTACTTTTCGGTTAGTTTGGAACAAATTGAAAATTTGATAAATATCCGAGTTCTAAATAACCCAATCCGATCCAACCAGTTTGACCCGAATTCATAGGTCTACATTTCACATAGGATCAAAGTTTCATACAATGATTGAGATTGAACCGAGAGTGATGAAATTAATTAGTAAAACTCAAAATCTGATATGGTAAAACATAGTAGCTAGATTAGGTAGAATTTAGATAAGTAATCATATCTTTAGAGGTTGCCGCATTATTCTCCCCTCTACTTATTTTCTTCTCACGGAAAAAACTATACTTTCGACCTAATTATTTTGTTAGTGAACAAATAAAAGGAAGTTGAGTTTTCAGCAAGTGCCAATGTGTATCTTTCGTGATCATAGATCGTGTTGCAGTGTCTTTCTCTTCTTTTAAAATATCAACGGCATAATGATTGATTTGTCTCTGCCATCTCCCAACTTTCTCATTCCATTTACTAATCCTAGCCATCACCTGCCTCCTAATAGTCTCCATCATTGATACCGAAGCCTTGGCTCTTGCTTTCACAATTGTCGCATTGAAAGACTCAGTTGCATTATTATTAACATCGTCATATCAGCTTCCAATCCTATAAAACCATCTACACCTTGCTCCTCCTTCATCACATTACCATAGAAAGACTAACTACAACATCTGATTTGGTTTAACTTACTTTGAAACTCTGATGGATTGTAACACCAAGCTAGATTCCATACAAGAGCTCTCAACCATTTGTTTGTTGGGTGTTTCTTCTTCTGATTTTTAACAATGTGCTTTACACACATTCGATGTTCTGCATTTGGAAGTTCAGACTTGATAGCACTTATGATACCCTGCAAAACACAGTCTAGTTAGCGAACAAATAAAATAAATAACGCATAACAGTGCAAATCAAAGGCAATAATACCTTGGAATGGTGAAATATGATCACGTATTTGCTCCCATCTTGTAGGTTTAGATCAGCCCTGAGTAAGCTTTGAAACCAATGCCAATTGTCTGCATTCTCTGTCTTAACCACGCCCATGCAACCAGGTAAATATGGTTGTTCGCATCATGACCAATGGTTGTGAGTAAGCACCATTTCACTATTTACTTCACGAATGTTCCGTCAATGAAAATAATTGGCTGGCAGTAGTTAAATTTGTCTTTCAATGCTCCGTGACAAACATAGAATCTGTTGAAGACATCTTCTCATGCACCATTCGAAATTGTATCAACTACACCATTCTTCCCTGGTTTTGACTTGATTACCTCAGCTGCATAACCTATAAGGTGTGCAAATTGCATCGCATATTCATATACCAACCACTGCAAGGCTGTAAACCTACCTCTCTGACATTGACCAATGGTGCTTGTTATTTCTCATTGTTCTCTTATGTTTGCTTGAATATCAAGAGGCATGTAATTAGGATTCATCCTCAATTTATTGCAGGCTCTTAAGCAACTTGCAATTTGAGATTGAACTGCATATATGGTCGTCACATTTGGTCTTTAAAATCCAAACGCTTTTCAAACGTTCATATGAACAATACAACCTCCACTTGCATTCTTTGCGTTGAGCACATCGGAAGTTCATTTTATTCTTCTCTCATCTATCATGTTTAATGTTCTTTCTATTCTTCAATGCATAATTCAACACATCCTCTTTAAACTCAAAAGTTGTGAATACATTCTTCAATCTCTAACTTAATCATATATGTTTTCAAAAAGTACGAAAAAGGAAAAATACAACAACTCACACATGTTTAATCTGCGTACATACAACTATATGCATATTACTAGGGAAAATGACCAATTTTAAATCAAACTTTTTCCCATGGGCCTTTTTATACATAAACTTATGTCAGCCATTTTCTACATTTGGGGCATAAAAATTTAATTACCTACTCAAACTTTTTAATTTGGCATGAATCTTAATTGACTATTAAACTTGTCAGTCAACTGGTAATTTTCTATTTTAAGCCTATTAACAGTGACAAGTGGCTTACAAATTAGAATAATTGGATCGAACGTGACACTTAAATAAAAAAGACGATGTTTTTAATTTAAATAGAATTTTTTTATGTGATAACGGCAGCGTTGAATCAGAAATCAAGGATAAAAACCCTAATTTGATTTTGCATCATTTAGAAACTTCTTCTACGAAGAACATCGACATTGGGAGATTGAGTCCTTGTCCATCTTCGATCCAGGTAAGTACTTCCTATTCGTTCAATAATCATTTTTTTGGAGTTAGTATTGTTGTTTATTATGGGTTGGAACAAATAATTTAGGAAAAATGGGTGATAGAGTTAGAGGGATTCCGAGCAATTGTAGATGTGGAGAACCAGTTAGCTTGAGGACCTCAGGAACTAGGCCTAAGCATAATAATCAGAACCAAAATACCAAACCAAACCGACCAAAATACAAGGAACCAAACCGAACTTGAACTGAATAGGTACGAAACCGGAACTGAATAGTTACCCGAAAGAACCAAAACACAATTATATATTTAAATAATTATTTATATAGAATTAAATAATCTAAATATCCAAAATTATAATTATAAATCCAAATTTGTTAGTCAAGTTGAACCAAAATTACTTAAAAATTAATATATTCAATTTTTATTATTAATTTATGGTTTTTCTAAGATTTTTTGGGTTTCTCTAAAAACAATTAGATAGAGGTACCCGAACAAAATCAAACCGAATTTGAATAGGTACCCATTGGTTACCACAAGTTTAGAACTGAAAGAACCAGAATCGAAACTGAACCGAACCAAATATTAATAAGTACCCATTGGTTACCACTTTTTCAGAATCGAAAAAACCAAAAACCGAAAGAACCAAACTGAACCAAACCAAAAAAATGAATGACCAGGACTATCAAGAACCCATAAAAACCCTAGAAGATTATTTTATGCTTGTTCCAATGAATCAGAAGGGGAAAGTTTTGTTTTTTTGCTTCATAAATTGTACAATAGCCTTATTTGTCACTGTTTGAGCTTAAATATCAAATATTCATGGCAAATGGAATCATGTTTTCAAATAGATTGATAAAGCTATGGTGGAGGAGATTGAATTTGATAGAGAAAGTTGACATTGTTGAAGTGGATGGGAAGATGATGCAAAAGAGCTCAACTGTTTGTGAGTCAGAGATTGAGAGCTTGGGTAAGGAAGTTCATGTGTGTGAGGCTGCTGTTGAATACAAATTAGAAGAATGCAATATGCAAATTCGAAGCTTGAAGAACATCATGGTTGTTGTTTTTGTTAGTGTAGTTATTTTTAACTTTTTCTTATAGTCTAATTGTCTCTATTATTAATTAGGGATTAAGCATGTAAGAACTGTGTTTAGATCAATTGTAATGATAAATACAATGGTTTAAATCATTTATGTTCTTATCAATTATATATATAATCATGAGTGACTTGGTTAAAAAGAAACTATTCTTATGCAGCTATGAGAAAGAGAGCTCCAAACTTTGTTAAATATTTATTTATTAAAGATGCATCATGGCTATGGAAAAGAAACTAAATCACTATATCAAACTAAATCAGCATCAAAATTATTTTCAAATGCTTTACATATATATCCAAAATACCTTACAAACCAGAATGTTTCAGTAGCTTAACAAACAGTCATAAAAATATTCATAAACTAGTTATAAAATAAACTAGTCATAAAATAGCATAAAAACAGTCATAAAAGCTTTTCCAAGTGACTTACATACCTGTCCAAAATACCTTACAAACCAAGAATGTTTCAACATCTTAACATTCACCACGGTCCAAATTCATGGACTCGATACTGGATTCATAGCCTCCATTATCACCTTCGTTGTCACCTTTGTTGTCACCTGCATTTTCACAATTGTTGTCTCCTCTATCTCTTGCATTCCTCTTTGTTCTTTTACTAATTTGAACTCCAATATTGGTGCACTTCTTTGCATTGCGACCAGCAACGCCACACCTCCCACAATGCATTACTCTCTTCTTCCATGTTGATTTTCTCAATGGTGACTCGTGCTTTGGCTTCTTCCTTTTTGGTTTTGGTTTACTTTCTCTACCACTTCCAATTTGTTTGACCATAGTTGGTGGAGGCAAGATCACCGAACCACATCTTTTCCAATATAACATTCCATTTACCAATCTTATGGAATCAGCATAAATTTGTTGCTATTGTTGGTTGAGAAACCAACTGGCTATGTAGTTTTCTGATTTGAGCTTCTTTTCCAAGATGACTCTTAAAGCGTGGCGACAAGGAACTCCACTCATTTGCCATCTCCGACATGCATACTCCTATATTTGCATGTTTATACTAACTCATTGTCCAAATTCCAAAACCTCACATATTACATTTATCCCGTGAATCATTTTACAGAACTTGGCAACTTTCTCTTGCTTTCCAGGATCGCCATTATTTTTGGTGTAAATATGTCTTGATGGCTTTATGTTTTTGCCATCCTTTATCAAAACTAATCATATTCCTTCTTTTTATGGTTTCTAGCATCTCCACCATAGGCATATACCTTACAGGAAAGATGAGAAAATGTTACAATAATTATACATGAAACCATAAGACTTCGACAATGAATGTAAATACATAGCACGATCAATTGCGTTGTTGAAAGACTCAGAGATGTTATTGTGTACATCAACGCAAGAGGAACTTGTACCTTAGAAAGCCATGCTACAATTCCTTGGATTCCTCTCTAGTATTGCATTGTACAAACGGATGACATAATTCCTTATCGCCTCCAAATTATTCTTATATTATGGCCATGTGTATCTCTCCATAAGTCTCCAAGATAGCTTCTTCATATCATGTTGGTTTGGAAAAAATTTCCTCAAATTCCCGTATATGTGGGTAAAGTCACACTGGTATAAAAAAAAAATTGAATCACACACCACCATGGTAAATGACATCTTCATCACGAACTTTCATCCCGTACCCACCAACGTGTAGACTAAAGGTCACGCTGGTATAAAAACATAGATTAAATTAGTACGAATCAATACTTGAAATAACAAAAGACCTTTCTCAATTCCATTAGTAAGAATCGATACTTGCATACATGACAATACTATCACAACTTTCTCTATAATTCCACTATATTATACAATATAACACCATTTTATAAACCCAAATACAACAAAGTATAATAAAGAATTGATACTTGAAAAAAACAAAAAACCTTTCTAATTCCATTAGTAAGAATCGATACTTGAATAAATGATAATACTATCACAAATGTGTCTATAATTCCACTATATTATACCATTCAACACCATTTTATAAACCCATATACAATTAAACATAATAAAGAATTGCTACTTGAAAGAACAAAAGATCTTTCCAATTCGATTACCTCATTTTGTCGCGACCACCAATTTTGAAAAACATAAGCGAAGGAATTTGTCGTGAGCACGTGTTTCGAAGATTTTTTGAATTGATTTTCGACAAAATTAAATGTAGAACCCTTAAAAGGAAACTGCGGACTAACAGTGAATGAATTGTCGCACAGTGTGTTAATCAGAGTCGAGATTCAGAAATCTCTCTCCTTAACTCGAATTATCACCCGTAGTGTGGCGGTTTTCAGTGACAATCGTACCCCAGGATGAAACTGATATCGTTTTGATTTCACAGCACTTGAAATCAAAACCGGCGAACGAAAACTCTATGGATACTCTCGAGTACTTACTTGGTTGCAGGGAATTGAATATCAGAACTTTTTTTGGAATCAGAAAAAAAAGGATTAACCTTTAACGTAAATAGGGATTCAAGTTTGAAACAGAGAAGTGGGAACTGACTCGGTCTTCGTCGAAGTTGAAGAAGAAAATATCTTCTTCACTTAACCGGTCAGACAATTCAATTTAATTGAACCAATTAAATTGAACCAACCAAACCAAAATTGATTTTAGTTTTACAAATTTTTCCCAAAAAAAATAATCGCGTGCGGAGACCCCTTCGGGGTCAAGACCCAAGACCCAAGACCCAAGACCCGATCCGGCCTGGCGGCGGTGGCGGTGCGCGCGTGGTCTTTCCATCCTCTCTCACACACTCCATAGTGGGTGTTAGT
>OVBA01006239.1:2751-17493 GCA_900406435.1 Lepidium aucheri
GTGAAGCTATACCGAGCTAATGAGACCATTCCCGAGAGAACCTCTGTTTCTCTCGATGAACCAACTCACCTCTGAAGGGTGTGAAAGTCAAGCTCAATGACTTTAAACGAGCGCACTTGGGAGGCAATCCCATGATATCCTTGTGAATAATTAGTTATGATTATCCGTATTTTGAGTCTTTTCTTTTCTATCAGTACGATTATTTTTGTTTTGATACAGAAATCAGGAGCACCAGTCCCATGCTCGAAAAAAATGGAGAAGACTCGAATTGATTTCGAGTGGGACCAGGGAGGGAATCTTACCTGCACACCACACAACATTGTCTCACCCTTTCCTACACAAGCTGCACAACTCTATCACGCTCCATACTAACCATCTCTCTCATAACTCTCGTTTTCTTCTCTCTTATGCAAAGCACGAAAAAAGCTTCTTCAATTCGAGCTCATTTTCTTCTTTTTTAAGCTCATTTGTGTGAATTTCCCTTTGCAGATTACTCAAATCGAGTGTCCTCTTTCACACAAAGCCAATTTCAAGCTTCTCCTCCAATGCAAGGCCAGTTTGGAGTGTTTCTTCCACACAAAGCCGAAATCGCATGTGTCTTCATCCACACCGAGTTGAAATCGAGTGTTATACTCAACACTAAGTCGGTTTCGAGTGTCTCTTCCAACACCAAGTTAATTTCAAGCTTCTCCTCCTACGTAGAGCCGATTTCGAGTGTGCCTTTCAAATCCTAGCCAAGATCGAGTGTTGCTTGTCATTGCTCATAACAAATCGAGTGTCTCTTCAAAAGACAAGTTGATTCCGAGCTTCCTCTTCAACTCCAAGTTGAAAACGAGTGTTGTCTTCCACGCCAAGACGATTTCGAGTGTCTCCTCTACTGCTTAGTTGAAGTCGTGTGTTCCAATTTACATGAAGCCAAGAACGTGTTCACCCTTCATGCTAAGTTGATTTCGAGTTTTGCACGCTACTGATCAACACCACTATTTTGAGCTTAGTACACGAGACCACAAGCTGCTTTTACCCGCCGTCACGCGTCCACACGCACCAGCGTCACGCGCCGCCATCACGCACCCACACGCGCTGCCGTCACGCATCGCTGTCATGCACCCACACGCGCTACTGTCATGCGTCCACACGCGTTGCCGTCACGCGCTTCCGTCACGCGCCACCACCAGAGTCGGCTATGTCTTAGCACAACAACGCTACACTCAAAACCAGTTCGAGTCTCAGAATGTGGAAATTAGGAGAAGGTTCATCTAGACGAAGGTTAACACGATCTATGGTGGAGGAGTCCCCAATAGACGTCGAAAATGACAACTCGCCACCAGAGCTAGTGGAGCAACATCGAGCCACCAGACGTAAGCCATCAGAGAATAACCGGAAGGAGATGTTTCTGCGGGAGATGGTAGTAGCGCAGAAGAAAATGATGATGGTATCGATGATTGGGTTATAGAGCGCATGCCACAGACAGTGAGTTGCCAAGACGCACTCAAAGATTTCAGGGTAATGAGTGTGGCTGTCACAAGATACATCCACAGGGAAACGATGGTGCAGCTTGGCATCGCAAAAGATGTTGATCTGATGCTTGAAAATTGTGGGTTGACGCAGTTTGTTTGTCACCCATGAAACACTTACAAGTCAGAAACAATATAGTTTCTCGCCTCAGTTGAGCTGAAAGAGTATTCTTCTAAAGAATAGAGGTTGCGGTGCAGAGATGGTTTTGGGATGCTAGACTTCGGCGTCAACGGTATCAGCTACTCTTTCTCCGCGTTAGAGTTCGAGCAACTTTTTGGTCTATGCTCATCGGACGGACGCGATACTAATTTCGACCGAGAAGAGCTAAACTTTCTGTGGAAATTGATAGCAGGTCCAGCTATGTATAATTCTTTATATAGCAAATGCACAAAAATAAGGAATCCCGTTATCCGCTACTTCCACAAGGTGGTTGCATTCACCTGTTTTGCCAGATACGAAGCAGGAAATGTTAGGCGACCTGAGCTCGAGATGATCGACGAAGGGTTGAAGAGTTTACTCAACAGCGTTGCTTATGGCATGCATTTCACTAGAAACAAAAGCAACAATGGGTTCGCCAAAATACTGATGAAGCAATTAGTGAGCTATAAGAGGTGGGCTCGATTATGCCAAGACAAGGCGAAAGCGATGATATGTATTGGCGGGATTGTCACAAGGATCTTGGAAGCATGTAGTGTGACCATTAAGTCGAAACCTATCGCTCCAGAACTTATTGACATCGCTTATCTTGTGCAACACAAGATTTTGAAAAAGGGGCCGCACAGAGGTATCTGGTTGTACAAGTTCAGTCTGACAGGTGCAGCAGCTGATTCGAGGATATCGCTCCCAAACACAGAGTATACCATGCTTGCACTCGAAATGAATGTTGCGTTCTTGCCTCCAGCGGAGTCCCTTATTGGAACTCGAGTTCAACAAAGCAGACCAACACGAGAAGCTGAACCCGCTGAAGAAGACCTAGGAGAGCCAGAGTGCTACTATTTTGATGAGTATCACGAGCAGAGAATGTCAAAGGGGTTAGAGGCTGCTCACAAGCGTATTGTTCTTCTGCAGAGATTGTGTAAATGGAACGCTAAGCAGATCAGCAACCTCACCAACTCGTTTAACTCGCTTAAGTTCAGCTCCAGCTCTCGGCGAGAAAGGCGTCTGACTCCTCCAGACCTCAGAGAACCAACTCCACCAGCTTTGAGACGCTCTGTTTCCACCTCACGGCAATCTAATAGGCGATCATCATTAGAACAACCTCGCAGGGCATCAGCACACACCCATCGACCGATACCACATATTGAGCAGCAGGCAACAGCGCAACACTTTGAGCTGCCACAGGTACTCCCTCGAAACCCGCATTTTGACCTGAACTCGACTGAAGACTTTGGGCATTCGTTGGAACCTTACACTTCTGTATACAACTATGCTCTTCCTGGCGCTTTGGAGTCATAACCAGAGGCGAGTGCAGAACTGCCATTGCGCAAGAGATCATCAACCAGGACCCGAAGAAGAAGAAGCACAAGCAATGAGCCACAACATTTCAGTACAGAAGTTCAACCACACGACGTTTTGGCACAACCGACTATGAACTTCTTGGATCCATTAGAGGGTACATCCAACTTCTCATACTACCAACAGGAGCCTCAAACTCATGATGACAGTATGGATATGGATCCCGCCGAGTGGGCTTTGTTTGGAAACTGTTAGGCGAAGGTACCTATTCCACACTCTTTTGTATATACCCTTGCATGCTTGTTTATTGTCTGTCGATCTAGAATTCTCTTTCAAGCTTTTATACAAACAAGACACTGTGTGATTTAAGTTTGGGGGAGGATTCTAGATTGTATTTGATCACCTTTTCTTTGTTCTTATTTTCTGTTTTCATGCATACATGAAAGGCCTAGATTAGCAAAAAAAAAATT
Source organism: Lepidium aucheri (assembly GCA_900406435.1). NCBI lineage: Eukaryota > Viridiplantae > Streptophyta > Magnoliopsida > Brassicales > Brassicaceae > Lepidium > Lepidium aucheri. The sequence continues at coordinate 6,192 of OVBA01006239.1, forward strand.
ACAAAAATAGAGTGTCGTGTAGCTTGTACTTATTTAGGATCAAGTCTAGTTATATAGTGGGGATAATGATGATTCCACCTCGCAAGCCTGCTGGATTTTGTGCTAAATTCACTGCCCTGAGTTAATGTTGTTTGCTGCTTGCTTTCTGGTCCGAAATGTAAAACTGCACCATGCTAGGAATGTTTGGTCTGCGTTTCATAACTTTGCTGAATTTTTCTGTGATTAGGCACCACTCCTTACTAAGTGATAACCTGAAATGAATGCTTAATTATCAAGTCTATGCATTAAGTTTAAACTTGTGGATCACAAAATACTCGAATTTCCTTTCACCATCTATTTCTAATATGTTAACTCGAGTAGACTCCCACCTTGACCCCTACCTCCTTTCAAACCCTGCGTTGCTTGTTGTGCGACTGTGAGGTCTATTTTCGGTTTAATCTTGGTATAAAGTGTTAGGTGAGCGCCGACAGGAACAAGGTTTCATGTAGTATCTGGTTCACGATTTTTGAATTAGACTATGCATAGGTGGTTTACGGGTATGGATACTTGATTACTATGATTGGGAAAGGAATGAAGAAAAGAATAAGGGCATAAGTTAAAGAATCTAAGCGGAGAAAGGGCAAAAAATGTATATATGTTCTAGTAAAGGTTTTGGGAGATTAAAATTTTGTATTAGGTTCTAAGAAAGAAAAGATAGAAAAAGGTTGAAGTGTCATTTGTTTTTAAAGTGAAAATAGAACCAGAGCTGTTATGAGTTATGATCCAAAACCGCTAGAAGAGTTGAGTTAAGAAATCCCTCTCCTTAGATCATCAATGCAAAAGAAGATTTTGAGTTGATCTTATTTAGCGTTTGGCTGAAAAAAAAGAAGAGAAAAGCCTTCTTGGTTTAAAAGGGTAGAATTAGGACCATAGTTGGGGTTTTAGAATGAATAGGTTTGAGCTCGAGTTGGGTGCACCGGGTAGATGAAACTTTGTTTCTGTATGCATATGTTGGTTCTCACCTTTAGCCTTATGCTAAAGCTTATTCCATTCTAAGTGATCCTTGTGCAGATTTGATGAGCCAATACATTGAAGAGATCAATTTAATCTCTTAGACCACCCTTTGCCAAACGAGTTCTTACAAGATGCATAACTTGATTCACGGTTTGGATTGAATTGAATGTTAAAAGGAATGGTGTGTTTGAATGCAATTGTAGGTTGAGCTTTGACTTAGATTGACTGTGATCAGCATGGCTAACATTTTCAGAGTATGACTTGTTTAGTACTGTAGCCTAGAACATCAAAATAGGACATTGAGTTTAGCATTCGAATCAGCTTGCTTTGGTTTTGAATCCCCGTTAAGAGACTTCCTCTTCGAAATTGTACTTGTCTGTTTGCTTAAGGGCAAGCAAATAATAAGTTTGGGGGAGTTGATATATGTGTATTTTAGTGTGTTTTAGAGGTATTGTTTTGCACACTTTATATTCCTATTCATAGTGTTTGCGCCATTTTAGATGTCTTTTAGATTCATATTTCATGCATTGCGTAGAACTGCATACATGTTGCATAAAAGAGTTATAGGTACTCGGAGAGCACACTTTGAGTACTCTGGAAGCTGTGGATGCATTGGGACCGGATGATGAGTTTGGACACAACTACTGAAGTAGAGCTTCACCCTAGACTCGAGTACAGATAAGGGTGTGGCGATAGACTCGAAATGGAGGAGAGGCTGCACATGAGAATCGAAGTGTGATTGGAGCTGGAAGACAACAAGTGAAGCGCAAGTACATATCGAGTTACTAAGCTCGAAATGGATTCGAGTGTTTTGTATCTTGAGATGCAAGGTTTCTGATCATGGACCTGATCAGCGTCTGGATCGAGCTTGGTTTCAAGATTCACTTAAGATTGGGCTTTTTCTTACTGGGCTAAATTGTACTTTTGTTTGTGCTAAGTAATCTATATACTTCGAGTGGGGATGGTCTTGGGGATCTATCCAGTTTTCTATTTCCGAGTGATTTTTGTTGTTTCGAGTGAGCATACATTAGCATTTGTAATTCCAGAACAAAATTTGATTTGAGTTTTACGTTTTTATGTAATTCAGTTTTTACGTTCAGTGTTGATTTCAATTCTCATTTGAGTGCTTGATCTATGTTGGTTAATGTGAATTTCGTGTTTAGCGTTAGTTTCATGAATTCCGAGTAGTTACCTAGGGCTCTTGAGGGATGAGTTAGATCAGTGTGAATCTTAGGTTTTATAGGTGCTTAAGGTTAGAATTGTTAGGATCTCTTCTGTTTTGGTGCGTTAATTACTAGATCTATTCTGATCAACTGGAGCTTGTTCTGAGACGCTCTAGCATCTGATCGGTGTTTGATAGAGCGTCTGACTGAACCACTTCAGGGATTTACACATTTGGCTTGAGGGATCGAATGTCCGAGGTGTCAATTGGCTCTAAGCGGGTTGATCATTCATGTCGGGTAGATTATAGAACGCCTATGGGAATAAGGTCTGTTAGTAGTCAACTCGAGTTTGTTTGCCACAAGAGTGGATTCATTAATATCGTTCTCGCTGCCTATAGATTAGCTTTATTGAGTGTTGTCAAGCGCCTAGTTGGTTTAAGAGTCGCGTTGATCCGTGAAGCTCACCCCTCAGCATCTTGTTTTCTTATCTTGTGTTAAGTTCACTCTTACATTGTTGTTTATTGCTTTGTTTTAATTTCTTTGTTATTGCTAATTGATTTGTTCATTTTTATTTTTAAGTACGATCTAGGTTGTTAGACAAACCAAACTTTGATTGGCTTGAGTTAGAGTAGTTTACTACATTCTGAGTGTTAACTACATTCCCAGTTGGATTGACACCTATTATACTGCACCGACAAATTAGTGTAATAGGATTTGAAAAACACACGAAAAGTTTGTTACCACCTTCTATGGCTTACTGCAAAAAAATTAAGCAAGCTGAAGTTACATGAATTTTCAAGAAAACTGAGTAAGATCAGCAGCTCATTTGCCTAGGTAAAAAAGCACGGTTTTGACGTTGCAAGTCATCAATCACATGTCAACAATTTGTTGTCTCTCCAAAAGAAACGAGCAAAGAAGGCGAAAGAAACCACATATCTTGAGAAGAAAGTTGAAAATAAAGAGATCAAAAGGCTCAAGTTTGAAAAATAATTGTTTGACGTAGAACATAAAGTTCAAGAGCTGAAGAGACAAGAATTAGCTGCGAAAGAGAAGATGGAAGCGCCAGACAACAAGATAGTTGAGATGAAATAATTGAATATCTAATAAAAGAGTTAGAGCTCAAGTTTATGACAATAGCTAAAGCTCCATGATAATAAGTCAATAGAAAGTTAAATTACGAATGACCTATAAGCTCATTCATATTTTTTTGACCTCCTCTTTCATCCTCCACCATCATCCCTCCTCCTCCTCCTCCTAAATCTTCCTCTTCTTCTTCTTTTCTCCTCCTCCTCTCCATCCCCCTTATCTTCTTCTTCCTCCTCATCCTCCTCCTAAATCTTCCTCACTCCTTTTCCACCGCCATCCCTCCTCCACTTCCATCCTCCCTTATTCAAAGCTTTTCATTGATCATACTCTGATTTTTGTTAATGAATCTGCTATTGCTAATCATTTTGAGGATGAAATTGTATGGTAAAGAGAAACAAGAACACTTGATCGGAAAGCGCCGATCTCAACGCTTAATTTGTTTTCTTTATATAAACTTTTCTTACAAAAGTCTTATATAAGTTTCTTACAAACTCAAAACGAATTCTCACACACTCTCAATGAATCTCTCATGACCTTTTTCTCTCTCAGATTCAACACTCAGTTCCACAAGACTTAGAAGCGTTAGCCGCCGCTCAACCCTCCTCATTTAACTTATATACTAGCTCTAAACCTAATATCTTTTCGTGATCAGTCAGAAATGGAAATACCTCACATAATGGTTCTTTCCATTTCTATCTCACTCACAGTCATCTGTCTTGACAAACAACTGATGACTCACCTGGTTCCTCTTGCTGAATATCTCTATGTTTAGTCATCCATGCATCGTCATCCCATGTATTAGATGTTCATGTTTGATCGTCTCCCATGTATCTTCAGTCTCCCCCTTTTTAGCTTAGTTTGATCGTCGAACACTTTATAGACCTGTATCAAAACAAATCACATAGTAACATACTACCATGTACCACACACCACATTCACAGTTGTCAGAATTATGACAGAAAATCATAGAAGGAGGTTTAGATCAGAGTTCAACATGCCAATCCCAAAACAGTATTACATCCCGCAAATTTAAAGACAAAAGATTGAAGTTTTTAACAAAAGTACAAAGCAATAGCAAAAGATAGTAGTCTGATTAAGCTAAACTTCAAAGGAACTCCCCCATAATCTAAACTCCCCCATGATCAGGCATCAGACTTTGAGTCGTTTCCCCTTGTTTGACATCACAACTGAGTTAAAAACATCACTTTCTATGATCACAAAGATATACAGTTTACAATATGCCACTTACCTGGTGTGAGCAGCGATTCCAACAGCTGAATCGCTTGCCTTATGACCTTCTGTGTCTGCTCAGCTAAAGGGAATTCCTGTTGCTGCGAGTGGGAACCTTGACCCTTCTGACTAGCCTGTTTCTGCTTTTCTGTGAGCATAGACTTGGACTTTGGTTTCTGAGGACCAGGTGGAAAACTTGTTGTGCTAGTCTTGACTGGGATTGGCTGCTGTTTGGATAGCATATTAAAAAGCAGACTGGGATATGGCAGCCAGAAATTGGAATCCGGATTCTGAGCAACTTCCAATACATGATTGAAGACTATCTTCCCAAAATCAAATGGCATGCCCTTGAGCAGCATGTACAGAATCCTAGCTCGTGTCTTGTTTCCATAAGACACATTGTTGGTGGGATACCAGTTCCTACAGCAGATCTTGTATAGATACCTATATTCCTTGACAAACGAGGATGAGAGGATTCTTTTCCACACCATGACAGCATCATTTGTGAGAAAAGCTGCCAGATCATCATTAGAGACATGAACCATCTTCTCTAATGTTCATGAGTCATCCACATCAGAAAGATCAAACAGAGCATTGACAAGTGAGGCAGAGAATTCAAACTCACAGCCACAGAGGTTTAGTTTCACAACTTTGTCAGATGTTTTTGTAGAGGGTAATGCAACAAAGAACTCTAAGACTAACTCAAAATCATAGGCTGAAATGTCTGTCACTGATAATCTCCTTTACTTTTTCTTCCTTAGCAAAATCATACACTGTTTCCTCCAAAATTTATTTTTGAGTGGAGAAAATTTTGTACCTTTCTTCGATCAATGAAGCATTTTGAGGTACAGAAGTTTCTTGTTTTACCTTTGATCGCTTGCTAGGAGGAATTTCTGTTGGCGACTGACAATGTTGAAAAAGTCGAGACGCGATTGGTGGAGCAGATGTGGTCGCTGAGAGTTGTGCCGGAGATGTGTTAGAGGAGTCTTCAGACAGATGGAAAACCTGAGGATTGTCAACCGAATTTGTCATTTCTGATTTTGTTTGAGCAGCAGGAGGATCTTGCTCTTTGCCCAGTGGAGAAGCAATGGGAGAATCTTGAGCCTTCGGAGGAACTTGATCTGGAGCCGTCGGAGAACTTGAAAAGACAGGGGAAACTTGAGCCGCAGAGGGAATCTGATCTTGTCGCATCGCTTCAGATGGCAGGTTCTGTTTTGACACTTTGTGTTCGGAGATAGGATCTATCGTCACCAGAGACTGTTCCTCGACTATAGCGGCTATGTGCTCTGCTCCTAGGGTTTTGCTTGATGGAGGCGGTGTTTGCATGTGTGATGATGAGGGCGATCCATCTTCTTAACGGGGAGGATCCGAGGTGTGCCCAACAAGCCTTGACAAGGATGAGAGTACTGATTTCATGGCGAAGGTGAGAGATAGAGCGACAAGAAGTTTGTGAGAGAGACTCTGAAGCAATTTGAAAGGATTTTCTGATGGAAGGGTGTGTGAGATTGACAAGACAGTTCCACTCCCCTATGTAGATGAAAAACCCCTAATTTCCTTTTCCCTCCAACATTGCTCATTTCATATTCCTCTCCATCTTTGGGCCTTGCACAGCCCATTTCCATAGTCTTCTGAACTTACAAGACACACAGATCATTGATACACACAGGGCCTTGACAGGCCAAATAGAATGCCAATGACAATTCATCCAGTTCATTTTGATTCCAGCATTAAGTGACCCAAGACATTATCAAATCATGTGAATTCCTCTCTTTCATCCATTTTAATTTTCAGTACTAACAGACTTAGAGAAATGTTACCTTTAGACCTCCATTCCATAGCGAGTTGCATAATGAGCAGACAAAATGACTGAACTTATGGCCATTGTTGAGTACATCATTTTTCTTTAAGTCTACACCATATACGTGATTGGCTTCTGTGGCTAGTCTTTCACCAGTCATACCTTTATCATGTTCATAAGACAGTATCCAGATTCTGATTACTGTGCAACATGCAACTAGAATTTCCTTTGGAGAGACATCTAACTGTGTGCCAAGGACCCCCCCCCTTTTCTTTGTATTTGTCCTTAGCGCATAAGAGCACACATTGGATTGAACAGATCATTGCTTGTTTTCTCTTGTTGCTCACTGTTCTACAGACAGAACATGAATATCACTTGACTTCTCAATTCACTATTCGTCTATCAGATCACTGTGTCTTTGACACAATGCTGTATCAGTGACAACACGTTGACTATCAATCAGCTGATACAGTTTCTCTCCTCAGCTCTTTGACCTCCTGTATCACAGTAACCTGTCTCCAAACAAGTCCTTAAACAGAACGGCATGACAGGCATCTGTTTTTCACAGCGTGCAGAATCTCGTATATACCATCAACTCTAGATGTTAGTTTGTACATTATAGCCATTATCATTCCCATCTCAAAACTTTACACACTCGAGGAACAATTTAGATTTCACAAACACCAGTAGCAGATCTTAATTGAATAAAACGATTAAAGTCCAATGGTTTGGTGAAAATATCAGCTAGATGAGATTCAAAATTCACATGATCGATAACGACTAGTTTCTCCTCAACTAATTCTCGAATAAATTGATGTCTGATCATAATATTTTTAGTTCGAGTTGTAACACATGATTTTTAGCAATATTAATGGCACTTTGATTATCGCAGTGAATAAGGAAGGGTGTAAAAGGAGTACCGTAATCATCAGCCATTTGTTTCATCCACAGAAGTTGTGTACAACAGCAGCCAAGAGCAATGTACTCAGCCTCTGTTGTAGACAAGGAAACACTGTTTTGTTTTTGACTTAACCAGGAGATCAGATTATTACCCATGAAGAAACAACCTCCACTCGTACTTCTTCGATCATCTAATGAACCAACCCAGTCAGCATCACAGTATCCTACCAAACTGCTGTTTGTGTCTTTAGTGAAGTAGATGCCCAAACCAACTAAGTTTTTAACATACTTGATGATTCTCTTTACTGCGAGAAGATGAGATTTCTTAGGCTTAGCCTGATATCGAGCACACACAACCACAACATAACACAGATCTGGACGACTAGCTGTCAGATACAGTAGACTTCCAATCATACTCCTGTAGAGTTTCTCATCAACATCTTTTCCTAACTCATCTTTTGACAACTTCTCTGTCGTGGTCATGGGTGTTCTAGCTCCTTTGCAAGATGCCAAACCAAAACGGTTTATCAAGTTCTTTGCATACGTACTATGACTGACAAATATTCCAGCATCTGTCTGTTTCACTTGAAGACCCAAAAAGTAGCTCAGTTCTCCACACGTGCTCATTTCAAATTCTTGAGTCATGACTTTGACAAAGTCATTTACTAACTCTTGATTAGTCAAACCAAAAACAATGTCATCGACATAAATCTGAACTACCATGAAGTCTGTTTCTGAATGCTTAATAAACAGCGTCTTGTCTACGTTTCCTCGTGAATATCCTTTTTTAGTGAAAAATGTAAACAATCTCTCATACCATGCTTGAGGAGCCTGTTTCAGACCATAAAATGCTTTGTGAAGCTTGTACACATACTCTGGGTGTTCTGGACTTTCGAACCCCTTAGGTTGCTCCATATATACTTCTTCTTGCAGCCAACCGTTTAAGAAAGCACTTTTGACATCCATCTGATAGAGCTTGAACTTATGTTTGCAACCCATCCCTAACAAAAATCTGATTGATTCATGTCTTGCTACTGGTGCAAATGTTTCATCAAAATCAACCCCTTCCACTTGTGAATATCCTTGAGCCACTAAGCGAGTCTTATTGCAAACCATAACTCAATTTTCATCTATCTTGTTTTTGAAGATCCGTTTAGTGCCGACAATATTCACACCTTCTGGTCTAGGAACTAATTCCCAAACATTCAGCCTTTGAAAGTTACCTATCTCTTCTTGCATTGATTCAATCCAATATTCATCTTGAAGAGCTTCTTTGTGATTTTTTGGTTCTGTGACTGAAACGAAGCATGCAAAATGTATCAGCATAGTGTCTTTTTTTCCTTCAGACAGATCTTTGAAGTTTATTTGTTTTCCTCTAGTGATTCTACCACTATGCAATTCACCAATTACATCTTCCTTAGAGTGGTTTCTATGAACTTCTTGATTCCTATGACCTTGATCCTCTTCCTGTGATTTTGGACCTGATTCAGTGACCAGTGGTTCTGATTCATCAGAATTGGTAGGTAGGACTTCAAATCTGGGCGAGGATGCATCATCAAACACCACATTGATAGTTTCCTGAACAACTAGAGTGCGCTTGTTATAAACTCGAAATGTTGTACTGGTTCCTGAATAACCCAAAAAGATGCATGTGTCACTTTTAGAATCAAAGTTTCCGAGTTGATCTTTATCATTCAAGATATAACACACACACCCAAAAACGTGAAAGTAGCTGACAGTTGGCGTTTTTCCCTTCCATAGTTCATATGGTGTTTTGTTTGTGCCTTTTCTGACATACACCCTGTTGATGATGTAACAGGCTGTGTTAACAGCCTCTGCCCAAAAATGTTTTGCTACACCATTTCCATGGAGCATAACTCTGGCCATCTCTTGAAGTGTTCTATTTTTTCCGTTATACTATACCATTTTGTTGTGGTGTACGTGGAGCTAAGTAGGTGTGAGTGATACCTTGAGTTCCACATAATTGCTCAAACACAACACTTTGGAATTCACCACCATGATCACTTCTAATAGACTTGATTCCATTGCGTTCATTCTTAAGCTGATGTGCCAGAATTTTGAAGCTTTCTATGGTCTCATTCTTTTCTTTCAGAAATCTGACCCATGTATACCGTGAAAAATCATCAACCATCACCAGTATATATTTCTTCCCTCCTAAACTCGTTACTTGGATTGGTCCCATCAAATCCATGTGTACCAACTCTAGAGGTTTTGTGGATTTCACATCGGGAACATATCTGTGTTGAGTTTTGACTTGTTTTCCCATGTTGCACGGACCACAAATAAACTCCTTAGAACTCTGAAACTTTGGCAATCCACGAACAACTTCATGATTTGCAAGTTTTACCATTGTTCGATAATTCATGTGTCCCAATCGTTAGTGCCACATCTTCCCTTCATACTCTTGAACATCATTTAGACACTTCTTTTAAGAAACCCACATATAACAATCATTGTCAGATCTAATACCCTCCAGTACATCAACTCCTTGAGTGTTGTAAGCTTTGCACCCAAGCTTGGTAAATGTTACGTTACATCAAGATCTTGATCACAAAGCTGACTAATGCTGATAAGATTTGGTTTCAAACCATCAACCAGATAGACATCTCTTAGCTCAGGCTGTAATGGTCCACTTGTGTCTCTTAGCTTAGGCTTTCGCTCCTCCTCCAAAAGTAACTTTACCACCAGAACTTTTCTGAAAATTTAGCAGATTTCCCTCTCTTCCTATCATGTGTCTCGAGCACCCGCTGTCAAAATACCAGTCATTTGCTATAGTACCTCGATTTCCTTTACCAGCAATAAAAGCCACTTGACAATACAGATCCTGCTTCTTAACCCATGCTTTTCCAGACTTCTTAGCATCTTTATGATACCTCTGTGTGTATGTAATACAATCCATACGCCTCTGAAACTTGTAGCATTGAGATCTGATGTGCCCAAGTTTTCCATAGTACCAACAATCACGCGCTTGATATCTATAGTTGGTGAACAGATGTCTATTGTATTGTTCGCATCCATACCACTGATTCTGATTAAACCACTGTCGTTTACCAATCCTCTGTTTCTCCCCGAATCTCTGAAGATGCCTGAACCTACCTTGTTGAACTCCCCTCTGTTGCCTATACAGACGATAATTCTGACTGTACTGTTGTTTTCGAGCCTTTCCTTGCTTTGATACAAATTTTGATCGGCTTTGATCCTTATTGTGAATGGTTTCCCGACCCACTCTTTCAGAATCCTGATGTGAAGTTGATCCTAAATGAATGTTACTAGCCTTGATAAACAATGTACTTGCTGTAGTATTTTCTGCTCCACGATACCCCAAACCCCAGTTACCTTTGTCAGTTCTTCCATACTACAGGAGCTTGTTGAGATCCTTTGTACCACTTGACAGCAGTTTGATATTTTTGAGTTGGCCTGACAGTCGACCCTCTAACTCTTAATTCTTGGTTTTCTCCAGCTCAAGTTCTGTTTCCAACTTTTGTAGCAGTTTCTTCAACTTTTCTATTTCAGTCATCAATGACAAGTTTTTTTCTTGAAGTTCTACCAGATTCCTGCACACAATCTGCATTTCATTAGCTGGAGATAATCCTAAGTCATCCTCGTCTTCTATCTCCTCATCTGAATTTTGAGCTATAAAGTTAACATATGTTTGTTCCTCTTGAACAACTTCTTTGTCGTCTGTCATTTCAACTAGACCAAAATTTGCACAATACGCCTCCAGATCATTGTCATTTTCTTCATCTTCTGTGTCACTTTCACTCCAGCTGATAAGAACATTCTTGTCCTTTCGTTTAAATGCACCCACATATATGGACTTCATAAGCCCATAACCTTGACACTCAAAACACTTTGAGGTCATCTTCCTTCGAATAGTAGGACAATCAGCTTTGAAATGACCATAACCTTGACACTCTAGACACTGTTTGTCTGAACTTGGTTGACCTTTGTTACTTCCCTGTTTGACTGACACCCGATTGTCCCTCTTCTGTCCTCTTTCAAATTTCCTGAGATGTTTTTTGACAATTAACCCATCTTGATCTTCCAGATCAGCCATAGGTGATAAGATGGTTTTTTTGGCCTATGCTATCAAATCATTGAGGTATGGTAA
>OVBA01006240.1:0-16268 GCA_900406435.1 Lepidium aucheri
CGGGCTGTCGCTTCCATGGTTAGATGTTTGTTATGGAATGTATCAAGCTACAGGTTGTCGCTTCTATAGCAAATAAATTGATAATTTGTAGTGGCTCTGAAGCCATCTATAGGATGGTTGAGCTGTTGTATGAAGTTGGTGCCTTAGGCAATCCGACATGTTTGGTATAACTTGTTNNGATTGATTTTTCAGAAAATGTATTTTTTGGTAAGGCCAAGGAATAACACCTTGTCTCTCAAGATTGGGAGCGGGGTGTTACAGCCAACGTCTGTACTCCTTGTCTATAAAGTCATCAGAGAAAGGAGGTCATAGAACTCCTCAGTGTACTCTGGAACCAGGTGCTCGAGAGTCTGAGCAACGTTGGGCTGTGGCGATGGTGGCACTAGAGCTGCAGAAGGTCTATACTGAGTAGTACGTCACTGAATCTGCAGCAAATCTGCCTCAACCTAGGCGATCTGTGGATGAGTCAATTGAGACTTGAACATGACATTCTGACAACATGTGAGAGAAAAAACCTCAGGAGCTGCAAGCTTTCACCAACAAGATTTTTAATCCCAAGCATTGTACAACCACTTCTCCTTTTCTACAAGGTAGCGGAAGTTGATAAAAAATCGGTCATCCATAAGCTTGGTCCTATCGTTCTTGAGATGAGTGTCAAGATCGAGGCGGTGAAACTGGAAGGTGGGAGTGAGCAAACTCCCTATAGTCTTCACAACTGGTGAGCTAGGTAATCCTCTGAATCTACGCTATGTGAGCAGATTGGCAAAAACAAATCCCTAATTTATGTCAAGCGGGTTGTACTAGGGAGTCGGACTATTGCCATACAAATCTGGAACAACAGGGGCTATGGCATGGTGCAAGATCTTCATCTCAGGCTTCATGATGGACGGGTTGATCTCCTTGCAAAGAACAGTCGAACCCAGTAGCTTAGCCATGATCCGAACCCCAAGGTGTCTAATGTGTATGAGCTTAGAATCTTTTCCCTGAAAGCCACCCTCAGCTAGAATATGCCACAAAGCATCATTAGGTGTGTTGTCACTAGATGGGAACCTGTCGTTTTCATCCTCTATAAACCCATAAAGCCTCCACAATTCTGCAACCGTAATGTGGTACACTGCTGCCTTGTACAGATATATGACATATGAGGCATATAGTGGAGCATGTACGTCTGCGACCAAGTGGAGATCAGAAGTGGCAATAAACTTTCTCACTAGCTTAGGATACAATGGGTAACGAGTAAATCCAAACGTACATAAACCCAATCTCTCAATCATCCCTGTAACATCATCTAGAATACCCAATTCTTCCATAGTTGTCGACAAAGAAACTTGGTCAGTACAAGCTTGTTCAGAAGCATCTGATCATAGAAGATCCCATGGAATGGTTGCCAACCATCCTCAGCCTTACGCCTCTTGTAGGCATTGTCTTGCCTCAACAAAGTTGTACTAGTCCTGTTCCTCAAATTCCTCTCAAAAGGCTCACCATCCAGCCTTGGCCATGGCGGAAGTGCCCTCATCGATGCCTCAATCATACCAGCAGCCTGCTCTGTACCCTGTCTAGAACTCTCTCAAGCTGCAAGGTTTAATGATCTCCTAACCTTCTGCGATGGTACACTACAGGAAATAAGGGTATTAATAGCAAATTAAGATAGGGGTTTTAAACGTTTTGCTATTGTTTAGTTTGGCATAGCGTTTGCATTAGACTAAACGCTATATAATATAGAGAGGGAAAATGTTAATTGTTACGCGCTTCTATTTATGTTACATATTACTTTATAATATCATCTAATTATCTTAAATCGCTATTGTATCTAGAAGAGGGAAAGTAACACAAACTTTGCCCCCGACAAACCCTAAAATTTTTACTAAAGTTTGGCTAAGGCATTCGAAGGGTTTGCCCAGGAAAAAAAGAAGAAGATTTCATCATCTTTCGAACTCTCTCCAAATTTTCGATTCCTATCATATTTTCGATTCAGGTCTTCACTTTTGTCTTCTATCTTTGATCTCTTTCATTCTCATTAAATCTCTCTTAATCTATTGTACTCCTTATTTTCTCCAAGTCTTTGTCCGAATCTGTGTTTCCCTTGTCGAAATTTTTCAGTTCATTATTTAGCTTCAATCTATGTGTTTATCTCGCGTTCAAAGGTCATATTAAGGTATAAATTTACTTTTCATGATGTTGGTTTCAAGTTCTCATTTTGATTTCAAGTTTCTATTTTTATTCTGAAATTCGATTTTATGAGTTTTAGGTAGTATTTGACTGCTACTATTCATTGATTTTTGATTCTAAGGTTGAAAAGCAAAAACTCTAACTGTTTGTTCGTTTTTGGTACTATGCAGATTATCAGTGAATTCTCGAGTTCAGGAACATTTGTAGAGAGATTTTACATTGTAAGCTATAATGCTATTTATCTTTACTAATTGAACTGCTTTGTGTGTGTTATTGTTAGTGTTATATATTCATAGTTTTGATAATTTGTACTTGATATGTCATGTGGTGAGGAGTTTTATTGATGTGATACGGACAATACATGGGTTTGGCTACCACGGTAAGAATCATTCTTTGACATTAACTTTGTATTTTCATTAAATCCTTTGTTATATATACCAATCTGAATTTGTCTATGGTCTTGATGTATAGGGCTAGTCCTAAATTTGTAGAAGGAGCAACAAATTTTGTGAATGCATTAGTAAGGAAGCTGGGTAATCCGGATGAAATTCTTTGTCGCTGTATCATTTGTGGAAATGTTTGTCATCAGCTTAAAGAAACAGTAGTTGAGCATCTAGTCATCAATGGAATGGACAAGATGTACATAAGGAGTTCCTGTTGGAGTGTGTGTGGTGGTACCTTAGGTTGTCGAGTTCTAGCCATGATCTGCACATAACCAAAACTAAGAAAAATTGATAAAATCAGTTTTTCTTTCAAAGGGTTGAGAATTTCGAAACTGTGAAACTTTAGGAAAGGATATTGTGAAACAATGTCTAAACCAATTAATAACAACAACAAATATCCGGCAATGCATCATTGATCACAATATTCAACTTCCAATCCAAAATTTCTCAAATTCCTAAATTTGTCCTTCAACCTAAGCACATCGGTTTCTAAACACAAATCAATCCGATCCTGGGCTATTGGGTTTCGAAATCACTATATGGCAATAATAAGACACTGGATTTACACAATAAATCATCAAAGAATCAAAACTAAAAAACTTCCCAAAACCTTCATGAAAGTCGGACCGTAAATCATCAATTTAGAGGTCATATCTTTGCCAATATAGAAAGCTAATAAAATAATCAGATAGAGAAGGAAAATCCGAGTGGAATAGGCTTTTGAATCGATGAAAACGGTTAAGAATCAAAGAAGTTACGTGCTTTAGAGGTTTTCTCTCAAAATCACGATAAAAAAAAAAGAAAAGAAGATAATCCCTTGTAACCCTTGTTTTCATCGATTTAAAGCACTTACCTGGGCCGTCGATCAATCGATCGATCGAGGGGTCGATCGATCAATCATCGAATGTTCAAAAATTTCCCTGTCTTCCTAACGATCGATCACATATGGTTAGGTCGATCAACCGATCGAGCGATTACTCTTGTGCATCCTTGATTGATCGATGTACCTACTGGAAGTCGATCATTCGATCGAGCGTGTACTGCTTCCCTCTCTTAATCGATCGATCCATTTTCAGTGGATCTATTAACTACTTGAGCGATTGTTCGATCGATCGATCTCGTCCCTGATATGACTTTTCTTCACCTAAAACGCTATCAAAGGAAAACGAAAAATCAAACAAAAACAGAAAAACTATGAAAAGAAAAACTACCTAATACTGGGTTGCCTCCCACTCAGCACTTGTTTAAAGTCATTAGCTTGAGTTTTGTGCTACTCAAATAGCGGATAAATCCTTGGGAGGAATGTTCACTCCCTTGATCTTTTCTTTGCCAATGATGACTCTCTAAATTGTTCATCCTTCCTATGGAATTCAGCACCGGTAGCATCCAGCAACACTACAGTTCCATCAGGGTAAATCTCTTTCACAGAGAATGGTCCTGAAGTATCAAGTCCAAGCCTCCCTACGAAAACCTTAAGACACAAACGTTGAGAAGCAAACTCATTATATGAATCAGACTTATCATCAAGGATACATGTGTCATCTTGCTCAACTGAATCCTCTGCTAGCTCACGACAAATACTATACTCCTCATCCAGCTCATATTTTGGCTCACAAACACTCAACCTTGTCGAAACAAAATCTTCCAACTTTGAATTAGCTTCTTCACAGTAGAAACGCTGATCACACCACACAAATCACTTGGTGGAACTCTAATCGGATATGACACTGCCTTTTCAACCCTCTCCAGCACAACTCTCTTGTTAGGGAAATCGATTTTGGCTCTGACTGTGTTGAGAAAAGGTCTCACCAAAAGTATCGCCATTGCTCCATCTTTAGCCATCTCAACCACAGTAAAGTCAGTTGGAATTCTGCGATTACCCACAAGAATAGTAAAATCAAACAGCCTCCCCCTAGGGCTGTTAGATGTCGCATCTCCAAAATAAATGGATGAGTTGTGCTCCTGCATAAGCTCGATCCTAAGCTTCTTCATTCTCTCCAAAGAGATAACATTCACACAAGCACCTGAATCACCAAGGGCATCACTGAGAATTACTTTGCCTAAGATACAAGAGATGGTGAACTCTCCTACATCCTCAAGCTTAGTTAGCTCTCTTGGAAAAGTTATTGGAGGCCTATACTTGCCTTCCTTAGTCAATGCACCATCATCAACTTTAGACTTCATCATTGCATGATTCTTTTGGATTCTTCTCAACTTTTCCAGGTAGAGCACCCTGAGGCCTCCTCATAGTTTCAGCAGTTTGAGCTACTTGAGTGTCTAGCTTCTTCAGATGCACAGAGACTAACTCAAACTTGTTGTTCAGATCATTGTACATGCTCTCTACCTTTGTGTTGAGCTCAAGGGTGTACTTTTGTTGCTCGGTTTCAAGTTGTTGGATTAAAGCCTTGATCTCATCATTCGAAGTACCTGAAGAGCTTGTTGGAGCTTGATGTGGTGGTGCATGCTGCTGCCATGGCTTGACCTTTTCTGCCATGTGCTTCCTCCTAAGTTCTTGTTGAAAGGCTTCTGATTGTTCCATCTTTGTCCAGAACCTTGCACAAACGGTTTCCCTTGGAAAAGCAATCCCTGAGGCATAAGTGGAGCTGGCAACACAAAATCCTGGGGGTTTTCAACATTAGTGCTCCTGTAAAAGAGATAGTTAGGATTCTGTCCCTTGTTCTGCCAGTTAACATACTCGACTTCTCTCTGCTCATCAGTCATCTCAGAATCATCTTGAACATGCGCTATATCTCTATCGTCATCCAGCGGATGCACTCCTCTTTGAACACCTTGATTTGCCTAGATAAGCATGTCAAGTTTCTTAGCAACTCATCGATCCTCTGAATCTCCAGACTATTGACCTTTATGCTTTGGTCATACTGTGGACAATGGTTCCCTGAACTCGCAGCAAGTTGTCTATGAGGGTGAAAGCATCAACCCTAGTGTTAGTCATGAAGTCTCCATTACTTGCTGCATTCAATGAGTTCTTGTACTCCTAATCGATACCACCATAGAAAGTGTTCAACAAGTGCTCGTCCGAATACCCATGTTGTAGACAGTCTCATTGATACTCCTTGAATCGGTCACATGCTTCATTCAAAGACTCACCAAAACGTTGCTGAAACGCTGAAATCTTGCTTCTTAATGTTGTAGTCTTCGAGTTATTATAGATCTGATCCAAGAAAGAGCCCTAACTTCTTTCCACGTGGTGAGTGAACCTGGAGGCAAAGATTGCAACCACTAAGAACCTTTGTTAGAAAGAGAATGTTGAAACAACTTACACTTAACATAGTCTGGAGGGACTCCATTCGAACTCGTGGTGCTGCACATATCTTCAACGTTCTCAATATTATCCATCGTATTCTCTCCCAGGAGACCATTGAAGACATATTGCTTCACTAATCCAATTAGCTGAGGCTTGATCTCATAGTCTTACCTTCGGATAGGTGGAGGTCGAATAGCATACTTATTTTGATAGTAAGTGTGAGCTGTATCCATGTCATCTATAGCTCGGCATTGAGGTTGTTCCTACTGCCTCCTACGCATAGCTAGATCTCTCTGCTACTGCTCAACTGTTTGCTGAACATCCTGGTCTCTCTGAACAGCGGGCTGAGTCTCATGGTCTTGAGGAATCTGTTGGTTTTCCTGATTCATTGCTTTTGCTATGCAATTATCTTTCAACTGTAGCTAGTTCTTCGTTTTCAAAACGAAGTAAATTATCTGAACCTTGACTTCTTCTGTTCATAAACCTGAAACAAAACAAAAACAAAACACAAAACAAAACATAAGTAAAGGAGTATAGACTAAAACTTGAATATCAATCCAAAGGCAACCAATTGGTTCCCCGACAACGGCGCCAAAAACATGGTGTTCACAAAGTTTTAACCCTTTGAATCTTACTGTAAATGCACAGCAATGTAGTAGTAGTACTTAGGGATCAAATCCACGAATAACCAAGTTTGCACTTTAAATCACTCAATCCAAAATTCAAGCTATACTCATAGAATAATCGAATGAGAACTAACAACTTACGCAGTCTGCAATATAATAAAAAGTATCAGGATTTTGGTATTCATCAGGAAATAAGAATCAGGCAAGGAAAGTATTCAGGAACAAATAGGCAGCACTCTCGACTTGAATATAAAGGATTGACAAATCCACTATCGTGGTATTTGTCACTCTATCAAACAACCTAGAGATCCTAACTATAGTTGGTTCCAGATTCTTGATAGGCTTTAACAAGCAGGAAATTATCCACAATTAATCCTAACAATCAACTATCGCTGGTTAGATTCAATTACTCATCTATGCTAATTCAGGAATTCTAGAAGCTTTTGGAATGTAAAACAACTTATGATCATAGATTAGGTGATCAAGCTAATCTAATCATTACACACAATCATGGATGGAGAATTCTATAGATCAAATCCTATTCAATCCCTAATCATTGATTCCTAAATCCCTAGAAACCCTAAATCTGATCAGGTAACTACTCAAACATGATTAAACAAACAATAGAAGGCATAGTGATGAAGAACATGAAATTCGATTGTAATTAATAAAAAGGGTTCAGAAATCTTCTCAAAAGTATGATGGAATTCTTCTCCCAGCTTACAAAGTATTCTCTGAGTCAAAAATTATGTCTCTGGTACTTTCTAAAATAATAAAACAACTATATATATGATCCTAAAAACACATGTGCAAAACAGGAAAATTAGGTTTTTAAACTCTCAAGATCGACGATCGATCGATCGATCAAGAGAGCTGATTAATCAATCTGAGTTGATTGCTTGATCTTCAAAGTCTTGTTCGATCAATGGGTCGAGCGATGCCTTCAATGTAAAGTCGGCCGATCAATCCATGATGTGTAGGTCGATCACTGGGTCGAGCAATGCCTTATGTGGGATGATGGTTGATCAATCCTTGTGATGTAGGTCGACCAATGGGTCGATAATAGCTTCCAATGGGGTAGTGATCGATTGATTAGGGGGTTGATTGTTCGATATCCAATCTTTGCTGAAAACTCAAGAAACCGCTCTGATTCATCCTAAGTCATGCTCTACGTGTATGATCCAAAATAGACCTATTTTCATCTAAAAAGACTCTAAAACATAGGAAATGAATCTGAAAACATGCGAATTAGTGAGCTAGAAACTGATAAAAATGAGCTATATAATCAATAAACACCATATTGTTGTGTGTAACCCCTGGAAACAAGACGTGCTTTGTGGTAATCCAATGTACCGTCGTAATTGTATTTCTTTGTGAAGATCCAGTGACAGCTAATGAGATTCTGATATGAATCTGGTAAATCCCAAGTGTTGTTAGCATTTTTCGCATCAAATTCATTTGAAGCTGCACACCTCCACCGATCATCTTTTAGATGTTGATGAATTGTTTTTGGTTCATATTCGGACAAGTTTGGACCTGCAACCGTCAGAGAAACTTTTATTTTGGGTTTTTGAATATTTTTTTGGCTCTACTTTTCATTTTGTGAACATTTTGGTTCGGTGGTTCAATAGGTGCGAAACTGATTTCACTTGGATTAAGTGACTGTGTTAGGGTTTCACAGCAAAGCTTGGTGTGATGATGGGTTGTTTGTCAGTGAAAAAGGCTGGGTTGTGGGTTGCAACTCATTTTGAGTAGGAACAATAAACTCTTGGAACACGAGGGTTCACAGAGTTTTGGGTTGCAACTCATTTTTTATTGGACTAGTGGGCTCAGAGATAAGAAATTACCTGAGTCAAGGAGAAGAAGACAATACATGAGTGTTAATGTCTGTTAGTGATGGCTGTGGCTGGTGAAGATTCGTAGGGGGGGGCGTTGATTGGAGTGAGGCGTAGAGGAATCACTATTACGGGTGAGTAAATGGGTCAGCAATCCATATGCTCAAGTTGTGATGTTGGTAAGACGTGAAGGTGAGCAAAAAAAATGTGGTTTCATTAAAGCAAACATATCGAGATGTATAGACACGCCCAGTTGACTCATGGAGGCACACTTTGAGTCAACAAATATCCTACAAAGACACTAGGCAATGAGCGATCATCAAGGTTATGATTAGAATATGGACGTAGCCAAGGAAAACAGAGATAGCCAAACACGTGTAGCTTATCATAATTGGGCTTAACACAAAAGAGCTTTTGATAGGGTGATTCATAGACATTACAGGTGTAGGCATTCTGTAAAGGGGGTAAACGGCTGTAGCAATATCATATGTCCAGTATGCTTTTGGTACCAAGGCTGCCTTCATCAAGGTGAGACTTGTCTCAACAATGTACCGATGCTTCCATTCTAAGAGACCACTATGCCCACGAGTATGTGTTGGAGAAGTGAGATGAGTGATTCCTTGTGTTGCCAAATAATCTCAGAGTACTTAAAATTCTCCACAATTGTCCGAAAACAATGTACCGATCCGTGTTTGGAACTTATTTTCAGCGACATTGTGAAAGGTTGTGAAGGTACTTTTGACTTCTGATTTTTTTTCAAGGAAAATTAACCACGTGTATCTTGTATAGTGATCCACAAGAACA
Source organism: Lepidium aucheri (assembly GCA_900406435.1). Lineage (NCBI taxonomy): Eukaryota > Viridiplantae > Streptophyta > Magnoliopsida > Brassicales > Brassicaceae > Lepidium > Lepidium aucheri. The sequence goes on from OVBA01006240.1 coordinate 9,143, forward strand.
AGGTAATAGTTTTAAACGTTAATGGAAATCATCGGTGATGTCTAAACGTCTGTAAAGATATACTCAAATGGTCATTAAGATATAATTGTGGAGTGAGTAAACGATAACTTGTGACTCTTATTAAGCAAACAATCTAAACATGATATTTTTTTGACGCAGGCGTTCAGTGAATTGAGAAATCTGAAACAAGCTTTTGTAAAATACTAGTAGACTGATGACCCATACTTGAATGCCAGGTAAGTAGAGGTTTTCTCGGACTAGAAGCGGAGAGCAAGGAAAGGGCTTGAGTCTCGGATACTGGCTATTCATAGAGCTGGTCTTTAGTTCTGCCATGGAGCAAAGGGACCCCCGAGTGAAGATCCTTCACCTGAAAAGAAGAAAGAAAATTCGATGGATACATCATTAGTGTTACACATACGATAAACTAATATCAAGTTTCTTTGAATATTAGAAACACACAACATATCAGCAAGCTTTAAGAAATGAAAGGAAGAGTTGAAGAATTTGGAAATAGTATGTGTGATGGAAATATTATTTTCATTTGCAAGGGTGACATTGTCATTGCCACGGTAGGATTCACGAAGGAAGAGGTTGTTGATGTCTGATGTCATGTGATGTGTTGCTCCCGAGTCAAGTAGCCAATTCGAGTTTGTGGAGGAAAAAATTGGCTTTGGGTTGCCACAGTGAAGAGGGTATGTTGTTAGATGGCTATTTGTTCACGAATTGAGGACATCTTCTAGCATGGTACCCCTGCGTGTTACATATCTGACATCTGACTTGGTAAGGACATGATTGATGTCCATCATTATGGGGTTAGGATTACCAATTGGTGTTGTTGTTGGATGTGTTGTTGTTGTTTGTGTTGTTGGAGCAGTAAGATTTGTTCTGGTTGGGGTAATTCTTCCACTATGGCCTTTTTAAGTGTTATTAACATAGATGGTGATGGATGAGTTTGTGTTTGCAGCACAAAGGAGCTTGGCTTCATGGTTCAGAAGACTATCATGAACCTCAACAATGCATGGTGAGACAACCTTTCCATTCAATTTGATCAACAACGGATCAGTATTCTTCAGGTAGGCCATCGAGAGTGGTCTCAGTGGCATCTTCATGTTCACAAGGTTTACCTAAAATGATGAGTTGATCAAGTTTGGATTTGATTCCATGAACATAGTCATCGATTTTCTGAGTTCCTTTGGTGACGTACTTGAGTTGATTCTTCAATTGCTTGATGTGTCCTCTACTGGGTTTTGCATACGCGTTTGTCAAGGTAGTCCAGATCTGAGCAACTGTTGTACAACGTGAAACAAGAAGCTGAAGAGGAATGTATATAGATCCAAGAAGAGCCCGCTAAATAAGATTATCTTGGCAGATCCACTTTTTGTAATTGAGATTAGTGGATGTTGTGTTGTTGACAACAACAGTGGCAGCGGTATATGAGTAGTTTCTTCAAGGTGAATGACAAGACCGTAGCTATTAAGAAAGGATCGAACTTGACGGCTCCATGCTAATAGTCTCAGCTTGTGAGTTTGGAGACATGACTGATGTTTAAATTCAAAACAGAGTTGGCATTGAGAGGAACAGCTTCAGAAGTGGCGGCCATGGAGTAAGACGGTTGCAGCGGTGGAAAAAAATTTAGGTTTAGGTATGTGGAGTGATTTGCTATGATACCATATAAGATATTTGAAAGACCCACAATCTTATAAGCCACTTTTGAGAAAAATGTAATCAACTTTGCCACTCATAATATTCAATTCTGTTTTTACCCTTAATGATAAAGCCACTCATTAAAGTGGAATGTTTCATTTTTGGAGTTTAACTCAAATCCTCTCTTTGGATTAGAAACTTTGTTATATAGTTTTTTTTAAAAAAAAGTAAAATAAAAACAAATCTCGGTTCTATTTGACGAAAAAAATCTAGCTTCATATTCTTCTCTGTTCCTCCGCCTGATGCTTCATGCATCGTTGTTCCTACACTAAAAGATTCATCCATCTCACCCGTTTCTTATCCATCTTGTCCATTGCTAACTTGTATCTTATCCAATCTTCTCCTCCTTTCTGGCTGAAAAGAAGAAAAGAACAAGGTCAGTTTTTGTGTTATTGATTTTAATTTTGAAATGAAAATTACTTGATTTGGTATCACATTTAGTGGGTACATGTTTGTAGTGATGATTAGGTATGTGTATTGATAAATAATATCATAGTTTTCTTGAATCGTGTTGAATGGGAACAAAACAAGAATATCCAAAATCAACATATAAACTGTTTCTGCAGATTTTGTCGATTGGTACATTTAGGTACATCTGTTCACGGGAGATGACAGAACAATGAGTACATTTAGGTACAACTGTTCACAAGAGATGACTGAACAACAAGTACATTTATGTAATTCCTGAATGAATTTTGTTTTATTTTATTTACAGAAGGCGTTGAAGAACATTTATACACACATGCAATTTGACTATTGATGGTGCTATTCAAAAGATAGTGAATGGATTTCAACAAACTCTCTATATGCTATATTGTTTAAGACTTGATCTTTTGTGGAGATAACTTATTCGGTGTTGGTAGATAAGATATGCAAAAAGATTGAGATAGATGAAACCACTGGAAAGCTCAAATTAACTTACAGTCTATCTAAATCTTGAAGAGATACATATGTTGTAGATGATAAAGAAGTTTTGATTTATTTGATGTCATTGGGTAAAGAGGGACTGAAACCTGTTTTGCAAGTGGAGTTATTGAATGATGTGGGAAATGTAGACAATTTTTGCATCGTTAGGATTGAAGAACAACAGAATGAGATGATTATTGATGAGATGACGAAGACTTTTTTGACGAAAATGTTGGTAATGATGATTGTGAGAATGAATCACGTGATGAATTTGCGATTGTGGCTTGCCCGATGAATATTATTTTCCTCAGACTTGGGCATTGACATATGAGAACAAAATATATTTTGTTTCGCATGAGTCTGAGTGGAGTATTCCTGCAGAAATTCAAGAATTATGCACCTTACCGCCTATTTTAAAACCAAAACGAGGAAGAAATCAAGAAATGCGATTTTGGTCCTCTGGAGAACGTCACTGTAAGAAGAGGAACAAGTACAACCCTAAACTAAACTTGGAGAGGTGGTTGCAGACCAAAATTCTTAATTTCTGTGTTTGTTTGTGTATTTTGTTGGTTGGTCCAACTGAAAACAATTGTGTACGAATTAGTAGCTTTTTGTTTAGTACAATTGGTCAGTTTAGTTCAACTTTGTATGAAATAGTAATTTGTCATTATTTTCCACTAATATGTGGAATTTTGCTAAGTAAGCAATGTTAAGATTCCAAAACACATAAGGAAAAATTAGAAATGAATAAAACAACAAAATATTCAATTTTTGGAAACATTTTTGTGTTTTTCCACAAAACACTAGTACTAGTATAAGGATTCTTATGTTAGTTGTCACACGTTTACTAAGGAAAATATGAGAGTACTATCAATTCGAACATATTGTATTCTGGAAGCCTCCTAACAATTGATTATATGTTTACACTTGTACCAATTGGACCAAACTGAAAATAACATCAGTTGTTCCAAAATACAACAATTTAGTTGTTCGAGTTGTTCCAAAATACAATAACTAATAAATCGGACCAAGTTGTTCATAATACCAGAAAACATAAATCCAAGTTCAAAATACAACAAAACATAACTCAATATCAGTTTTTTGCTTCTTCTAATCCCATGGTGTATTCCTATTCGGTGCTCTTTTGTTCCACTTAGCTCCTGTTTATATTACCCATCTATTCACTTTCACCTTCTTCGTCTCTTCTCTGTTTACTATCAATGGTGGTTGATTGTTTCTGAGACAATCAACCACCATTTAATTTGGATGGATTTTAATTTGGACGAGTCAAGTGGTTGAGTCGTAAATAAACTCATATTTCTGCGTTTTTTATGTCTTTTAGATAGGTTTTTAATGTAAAAAACTGAAAAAGAAAAAAAAAGGAGTGGCAATAAAGATTGCGTTTTAGCCGAAGATGGCATTATAGCCATTGTTTCTATAGGAGATTACAATACTTTATACAAACTATTAGAGAGAAAAGGAACTAATTAAGGTACAACGTAAAGAGAATATTTCTAAAATATATACGTCACATATATGTGTATTATTTATATCTTAGTCAATCTTCGTCTTGACTCAGTGTATCAGTTAAATATGACCATTTTTGATTGACTATTTGTTAAAACTGACCCAATGAGCTTTACCATATATGCATACTCGCAGAAATTCATAATTGATACTTTCAGTTTGTCCAAATAACCCTTCTTCAGTAGTGTATCCATTCCTTTTTGACTCATGTGCCCGAGTCTCCGATGCCACAACCTTGTTTCATCTCTTACACTAACTGATACATTCACACTGCCTGTTACAACTGATCCTTTGAGAACATATATTGTGTCAATTTTCTGCCCTTTCATCAATGTTCTGCATCCTTTCTGAATCTTCATTACTCCATCTCTTGACTGGAACCAGCAGCCTTGGTCTTCTAAAGTTCCAAATGAGATTAGATTCCTTGATAAGTATGGTATGTATCTCACGTTGGTTAGCAACACATTTGTGTTGTCTTCGTTTAGGATCCTTATGCTTCCAACACCTTTAACATCTGAGTAGGTGTTATTAGCCATCTTCACCCTCCCAGAACATGATTCATTTAGAGTAATGAACCAGTCTTTTCTTGGGGTCATGTGAAAAGAATACCCAGTGTCAATGATCCATAAATCTTCTATGTTCTCTCCAAGTGACAGCAACGCCTCAGAGACCATAAAAGGTGCAACATCTGTGACTTGTTCAGTCACGTTTGATGATTCTCCTCTCTCAGTTGTGCCCTCTCTCTGCTGCTTGTTTCTGTCTTTCCAGACAAAACATTGTTTCTTGTAGTGACCTTCTTTACCACATATCTAACAGATCTTCTTTCCTCTTGACTTAGATCTGGATCTTTGCTTTCTCTTGTCACTTGTCTTATATCTTCTCTGAGTTCTACCCTTTTCTTGAACATAGAGAACCCCTGAACTCTGCCTTGTTAGTCTGCCATTTGCACCCAGCTCAAGCTCTTTTGACCTGATGGCACTAACGATTTCATCTACAGACAAGGATGCCTTTCCATACTTCAAAGTGTCTTTTAGTTGATCAAACTGCTTGGGGAGAGCCATTAGTAGAATAATGGCTTGATATTCATCTGAAACTAACACTTCGACATGTTCTAATCATTAATATTCTCATCAACCAACATTCCATCATTCATCTTATAACTATACAGCCTTTGCTTAATATAAATCTGGTTTGGCAAAGACTTAGCCATGAATAAATGATCTAAGACTTTAAATATACCTGCAGCAGATTTCTATTTTATGATTTTCTTGAGAACATTGTCGCCAACACTTAGAATGATGGTGGACCTTGCTTCCCCGTTTCTCGTTGACTGCTTTGTCAGCCTTTGTGGTCTTCTCTTTCGCAGCAGTGAATGAAGATTCTTCGGTCTCAGTACCCTCTTCTTCTTCTAATCGTTCTAGCAGACCCATCATCTTAAGGTGTGCAAGTAGCTTTTCTTTCCATAGCATAAAATCACTTTTCCCCATCAAACTTCTCCATCTCCACCTTTGTTGAAGACATAGCTTCATGAGGCTGAGATGAAACAACACTCCAAAACCTGGAGCTATGATACCAATCTGTTGAGTTTGGCGTCCCAAACTCTCCTTCTTCAGTGCTCGATTTGTAACAAACCTCTCTTTGCAGTCCCCCGAGAGTGACTGCCTTGTTTCACAGTCCCCTGAGAATGACTACCTTGTGTACACAGTCCCCCGAGAATGACTACCTTGTGTACACAATCCTCCGAGAATGACTACCTTGTCTACACAGTCCCCCGAGACTGACTATTGTGTTTGTGTTTTGATGAAAGAAAATAGAGACTTAAATGTAAAGACAAGTGATTTACGAGTTCAAATCCTTTGTGAAGGGATCCTATGTCTCGCCGGAGAGTTCTCTGGAAGACATCCACTAAGAACTTAGCTCAAAACTGAGCTCTTAATCCTTTACAACTTTCTCTTCTATCTCTCTTTACTACACTCTGTTTTTCTCACTTGCTTTCCTACATTGAACATAAAACAAGTCTTTCTTTTATAGACTTACGAGAGTAATGACTAACTCTCTAACTTGGTTTGCTTAACTTAAGTTTGACCATGGTTTCTTGATCATTGTTGTTCTTTAAGGAGACAATATGCTTCAATCCTGACTAATCTTGTCTTCTTAAACATCTCTGATCACCATTGTACTTAGAGACAAAGAGTTGCAAAGTTGTCAGTCTTGGGAGTGATGAGAAACAAAAAAAAATCAACTCTTTGAAAGCTTTACTTTGTAACCGAGTCTTCACTTGACTCCTTTCTTATGATACCTTCTGTTTCTCTTAGAGTGCTTCCTTATCTTTTCCTGAGACAAAAGAAAACTCACGTGGTTTCAAAATAATCTCAAGACAAATGAAAACCTTTAGGAGTCTAAAACTGGTCTACTTTTTTCTCGTACCAAAAAAACCTCAAAATTTTCTGAATATATAGTTGTTTTGAGAAAGAACCAATGTCTTCTTTGCTCTCGATCTATTGGAGTTATGAAAACAGAGAATTACTTTGGAATGAGGCTTGTTTTCTTCCATGTGGGCTCGGCCCAATATCTTTACAATAATATACTAGAAAGTTCTAGTTAAGACATATTTTTGAAATTGGACCCCCTTATATCTTCCTCAATTGATTGAGTATGTTGACTCCAAACTTGGTCACTTTATCCTTAAACTAGATTTGAGATGGATTGGTGGAAGAAGAAGGAGAAGAAGAAGAAGAAACGAGACTTATTATGCAGAGAGAGAGGGGCAATTTTGTTAGAAGATATCATCAAATGTTCTGATGGTAAATCCAATCCCATCAAATTCTTCTCTGTTGATTTTATTCTCAAAGTAACAAACAATTTCAGCAACTCCTATCGCATTCCAAGATTTCAATCTTTTTGGGAATTGTATTTAGGTAAAACCATGACCACCGCGTGATAATCATCAAGAAGTATTCATACTTCGATTCAGAGTTTTGTCGTGACG
>OVBA01006241.1:0-17491 GCA_900406435.1 Lepidium aucheri
AATGATTCAACAAAGTACCTTAAACAATCTTAAAGAAAGCAACAACAAAAAATAGAGACAGTTTCCATGCTAAAACATCAGATGATTCTATAAAATGATGATTAAAGGGTATTTATAGGGTCATTTGCATAACCCTAATGGTCAANGTCAACTAGAAATCTTCTCCTCGCTGTCACTTGGCGAGCTTAGACACCCAGGAGTGGTCTTTACTCTGTCCTCTCTGGCTGAGGCCGAGTGGAATGTTCCGAGTGTGATAAGTTGGTTCTCCCTCGCGGTAGATAGGTTGAGGCTGTCGACTGAGGTTTCTTTCCGTTAGCGATCCGAGCAATCCTTTCTGTGAACCGCAAGGCAGCGATCTGAGTCTGAGCAACTCCTTTTCCTTAGCAGCTAATTCCAATAGCTTTAGCTCCAATTTAAGCTCCTTTTTGCTCCTTTTACTAGAAAAACTCCAAAACTCCAAATGCAAATGCAAAAAGTGCAAAACTAACCTAAATGGACCGGAATGCATGGAAACCTATCGAATCAGTTGCAAAACAACCTAAAATAGGGCTCTAAAATCATTAAAAATCACACTCATCACATACCTTCTTATCTTGCTTAAACACAAGAATTCGGACCCAAAATTGAAACCAACAACCTAGTCCTAGTCAGATCCAAAAATCATGCACCAGAAAATACATTGAAACATGGTTTTGTCGGCTCTCACCTAACACGTTATAGCAAGCTAGACCAAAAATAAGCTTCACAATCACACACAATCAGTGCATGGTCTGAAATAAGGCAAGGTTCAGGTAAGGATTCTACTTGGACTAACAGGATAGCAACATGAGGGAAAAAGATAATCCAAGTATTATATCTATCCACAAACTCTATATAGAAGCAAAAACATGATAATTAAAAATCAAATTATGGTTACTACTTAGTAAGGATAACGAAAAATCACTGCAGTTTCAATCAAGGCGTGATATTCATTCAGGTAATTCTTATCATGGTTCGGCTTTCACTTTCAGATCTACAATGAATGCAGCAAAGAACTGTCAACAAGGGCACTGAGTTTAGCATATCAAATTAGCATTCTAAATGACAGACATCCTCATAATTTCCAATGCATGAACTAGACTCGATCTTACATACAATCCAACTACATGAATGTTTGATTTTACGATTTTTTTGAATCTTTTGATATTTTTTGCTTTTCTATGACTTATATGAATGCATGATCAAAATATGCTGAATCGAAAAATATTTTGGATTTTTATGAAGTTTATATCTATGCATGAACTATGATGAAATGAAAACTAAGAACAGAGAAAAGAAAGTCAAATATCCTCTAGAACCCTCCCCCAAACTTAAATCATAGAGTCCCTTATGTGGAATAATCCTAGACCAGTTGCAAAAAATATAAAATAAAGATGCAATAGAATATACTAGCGAAGGGATGGAGTTGGTACCTCAGCGGAACAATGACCACCGTGCTGAATTCATATCCATGTTGTCATCGTGGGGTAATGGCTCTTGCTGTTATTCTAGCAGGAAGTTGTAGTTGTAGAAATTTGAAGTTGATCCCGGCGGGTCTATATAATTTACCTTTGGATGCGGTTGGAAAGTTTGGGACTAAAATTCCCCTCCCTTTGTTGCAAAATGACGCTCGTACTTCTCCTCTGGCGAGTTCATCTTGATGGTCTCCTTCAAAGTGGTGACTTCTCTTGGAGTCTCGACACCCATGCTCTGTAAGTGGTCAGCTGCTTTATCAATGCATTTGTGAATTCGACACCGTTCACTTCGCCTTTAAACTTTCTCCTGTAGCCAGCAGTGGTATTGAGGACCTGCTTGAGTTCTTCATCGATCATCTTAATTTTTGATTTGTGCACATACCCTAACTCGTTTCGAGCAAAGTATGTGGAGGCAATCACCTTATGGAAGTAGTGAATCGCATGATTCATGATGCTCACACATTTGGTATCAGAAGGATCATATGATTCAAGACCTGCTATCACCTTCCACAGATAAACCAACTCTCCTCTATCGAAAGTCCCACACAGGTTGAAAGTTCGAAAAGCTCTTCAAATTTTGTTGTCGTGAAAATGCGCTTCTTGTTGTTTACTTTGTAGGCCAGGGCTCTGAATCCACCTATTCCCTTCAACCTCCCTTTGTTGCTAGGATTCCTGAGCATTGGACACGAACTGCGTTAATCCACACATCTTTAAGATGAGATCGACATCCTTAGCATTTCCAAGCTTCACCAATGTTTACCTATGCATGTATCTTTTTTATTTCACTGTCATATGCCAAAAACCGTGCATCGCTTCTTTGTAGCTCACTCTGCGCCGTGCTCCCTCACCATCAAAACTGTCAACAATGTCATCACCGTCACCCAAACTTTCATAACTCTGCAACATCTCCTCATCATTGGGGTCTTCTCTAACTGTTTTTCCTTGACGGATTTCTTCTTTCCTTTGCCTTGGATCCAAAGCCGAGTCATCATCATCTAAATTAATTGGAGAGCCTTCTACCATTAAACGCGTCAACATCCGCTTTGAAGAAGTATTAAAAGATTTCCTCATATTTGATTTTTGTTGTGTGGCTCGCGGTTAAAGACAAAGAACAACTTACATGGCAGCTTCACACACAAAGAACTACATAGTGGCAGCGGACTTGAGACACGATGGCTTATCGAGTAGAAAAAAATTGATGGTTGTATGCAAATTCCTGGATTGAGTCGCTCACCGCTCACAGTCGGCGGAATGCAAGAGTGAGTGAGAATCGGTTGTGAATAAGCTCAGGAATCATTGTGGCAATTTAACTCTGAGTGTGTGAGTAGCGTGCTAGACTCGGAGATGCAGTCCGTGTTGTAAACACGGTGGTTGTTGGCTTAACTAACAACGAAGGCTTTAAACAGTGGCGCGTGCAGCATGGAGTTGGCACGTGTGACTCAGGTGTGGCACGTGAGACAAGAACATCGATGGTGCGAGCGACTCGGCAGTGCAAATCAAGCCGGCAGGACTCGGAGGTGCCGACCGAGTCAAGAGCTGATGTGATGGTTTTCTCGGACTTCTTCACTCATATACATAGCTACAAAGCAGGAACAACATAGCGGCAGTTCAACTTGGAACATTTGGGTAGCGGGTTTGACTGAGAGGTTGGTATCGAGTCACTAGCGGTGGTGGCTTAGGCTCAACTCCTGGAGTTACAAATCAAGTTAACAGCGGTTGCAGTGGGCTTTGAAGAATAGTTGAAACTTTGTTTTCATAAGAGTGTGGAGAGTGATAAGCGTTGATTGAAGTTACAGAAGCGGTTGTGTCCTAAAATTGGAGCAGAGCCACGTGATTTACTGTCACAAAAGTCTGTCCCCCACTCTTGTCTCCTAATCGGTCACCCTTATTTTTAATTAGAAATTGAGGTTGACCCCTCCGTGGTCAAGGACGAGTCGCAATCCAGTTCTCAAGATTCCTGAAACAAAAAAAATAACAACAAGAAAGAGAAGAAAAAATCCTAAAGACTTAATGAAAATATTCATAAGGATACCATGGGACTTCCTCCTAAATAAGCTTGTTTAAAGTCACTAAGTTTGACTTCTCACGCCCATCAGAGGTGGGGTGGTTTGTCGAGAGGAACCAAAGTTTTCCCGAGAATAGTCTTGTCAGCTAAGTACGGCATCACCCTTTGCCCATTCGCAGTAAAGTCTTCACCGTTCTAGTTAATTAGAGTTACTACTCCATATGGTACGACTTCTTTAAACTTAAAAGGACCTGACCACCTTGACTTCAGCTTTCCACGAAACCACTGAGTCTCAAGTTGAAGAGCAGCATTTGATTATCAACTGTGATCATCTTTTGTGAAATTTTCTTAGCATGGAGTGCTTTAGTCCTTTCTTTGTAGATTTTTGAGCTCTCATAAGCTTCAAGTCTGATCTCCTCCAACTAGAGCAAGGACATAACTCTTTTCTCTTGACCAGTCTTGAGATCGAAATTGAGAAACTTTGTAGTCCAAATTGCCTTGTATTCGATCTTAACAGGAAGGTGACACGATAAAACCAACTGAAATAGAGTTCTTCTAATTGGGTTCTTGTGATCTGTTCTATATGCCCATAAAGTATCATCGAGTTTCACAGCCCAGTCTCTCTTAGATTCACCAAAAATTCGTGAGAGTATTGGTTTAATCTGCTTGTTTGAAACCTCCACCTGACCACTTGTCTGTGGGTGATAAGATGTAGCTACCTTATGCTTAACTCTATACTTTATCAGCATATTGTCAAACAGCTTGTTGATGAAATGAGTGCATCCATCACTGATTACGACTCTTGGTACTCCAGATCTAGGGAAAATAATGCTTTTGAATAGTTTCAACACCACTTTAGCATCATTAATTGGGCATGCAATTGCCTCAACCCACTTGGAAACATAATCTTCTACTACTAGAATGTAGCGGTTTCCATTCGATAGTGTATTGAATGGCCCCATTAAAAATATCCCCTAGCTGTCAAACACCTCAATATCAAGAATCAGATTCTGTGGCATTTCATTCCTCTTGCTGATGTTGCCCATCCTTTGACAAGGATCACATTTGGAGCTAACTATTACCACGTCCTAGTTCAAGTCAATCTAAATATCCTGTCACAATGGTAGATCTCAATAACACTAAATTAGCAAAGCACAGAAAATGCTATAAAACAGAGTGCTATTCGAATTTAATTGTTCAAGTAAATGAGAGAGGAGGATCTAAAGGATTGGGAGGTTGATCGGTGATGAACTCGTCGATTTCCCTCGCTGTATTTCTTTGAGCGATCTCTATACCGGGAGTTTGGTTAGATCGGCTTTTTTTCGCAGAGAGGATCTCGATCCAGATTGACTGATCCAATCGGCTTTTGTCGTGATCTCACCAAACCGAACGCATAAAACTCAGCCAAAGTTGTCTAATGACCAATCCACATGCTAGATCTCACTTTGGCGGATCAAGCCATCTCTAGTAATGATCGAGGCCTTCATTTCCGTTAGCGCTAGCCTTCGGACATGACCCGATTCAGATCTCAGCTGATTACAAAGAGATAAGCATTAAGCTCGGCCATACTAAAAGAGATAAGCGTTATCGATCGGCTAGCTAGGCGAGGGAATCAATGATTTTGCCCCCAATCTCCCCATCCTTGAGATCCAAATGGATATACTCGCTCCTCATTTTGAGAGGGATGAGGAATGGGGTAGATTCCGATGACATGATTAAAGAGAAAAGCTAAAACGCAAGAACAAAGAAGTAAAGCAAGCAAACATTCACTTAATCATTCAATCAATAACCATTAAAGAGTAACAAAACTTAAAACAAACTTAAATGAAAATTGTAATAAAGATAGAGTATCTTTTGGCTAAACATCAGATAATGATATAAGGGTCACTAGAGGGATATTTATAGGGTCATTCTCATAATCCTAATGGTCAAACTGACCTAAGTCAGTCAACCAGGCTGTCTGTGAAGCTTCCCTCAGAGTCCTTGCGCGAGCTTGGGCTACGAGGAACACTTTATTTCTTTGTCCTCGCGGTTTCTGTCCGAGTTTTTGTTCTGAGTATGATCCTTAATGTGAAGAGGGATGATTCTTTGTTCTGCGCCGGTCTTCCCTTGCGACAGATGGATTGAGGCAAGTCCTTGAAGTGGCCTTTGTTGGGTTTTCTAGTATTCCTTGCGTACAAGCTACGAGGTAGCGATCTGAGGGTGCACGATCCTTCTTGATTATTGCTCACTTAAACATTCCACCAGCTGCTCCAATTCTCCTTAGCTCCATCTTTGCTCATTTTTTGCTCCTTTTACCTGAATGGACTCCAAAACTCTAAATGCAAATGCAAAAGTACCAAATAAGCCTAAACAGACCTAAGTACAAGGAAAATCTATCTAGAAGAATGAAAAGTGACCTAAAATAAGACTCTAAAACCATCAAAAACCACACACATCAGCTTCTCCAAACTTAGATCTTGCTTGGCCTCAAGCAAGTGCAACGACCTAAGATGGAAAAACTGCACACAAAATGGGAACATCTCATCCAACGAGTAACTTGTGTAAGCTAGGGCCGTAATCGACATGTGAGCTCTATCATTTTGGAAACCACAATGTAATCATTTTCAAGAATATCATCCAGCCTATAGATTCCTAATACCTAAGCCGGTCTCTAAAGATCCGAGTCTAATTCCTTATTTTTCTAGGTGCGGTCCTCAAAAGGGACTAGAGATCAACGGGTACATAGTTCAACTTTCCTAAGTTTAGCATGATCATTTTTCAACTCAAATGGTTCCCTCTCATCCACATTTTGGCTGCCCGCTTGTTTATTCTTTCTTTTTCTTTTCTATGCCCTTTTGGCTTTTCCGAAGTTGGCTTACACAATCATGAAAGGCTACGGATTTACGCTTTTTTCCAAGTTGCTTCACCAACCCGCATATGGAATAAGCGGCAGATATACACAGCCGTGAAAGACTACGAGTTTACGCATCTTTCCAGCTGCTTCACCTTTACCACTTACTCGGTTTTAGGCAGGCAGCTTTCATTTTTCATTTTTTCACTTAACTTGAGAGGGTTTTACCACACATACACAATGGATCATGCTAAACATAAAGAAGGAAGGTATTTGATGCATCTCTAGACCCTAAATTGGCAATTCAAGTTCAGTTTTAGAAGGAATCACACAAGGCCTTTTCAAGACACAACACAAGCAAAGTTCACTAAGGTGAATGATCTGCCCAAAAACTTTCCAAAATGGCCAATTACCAATCAAGAGCATTCACAATGGTTGCTAGCTAACTTAACAAGGTTTGCTCATCATCAAGATAATTCCCACATAACAAGTACAAATGCATGAATCCTATATGAATGCAACCTAAAGGCAAAGCTCAATGGATGCAATTACATGAACACTCTATTTTTCGGATTTAATATTCAAGATTTTTCAATTTTTTTTTGGTGTTTTCTATGCCTTAGATGCTATGAAATGCAACAACAAAATGCAACAAAGAAAATTTTAAATGATTTTTTACAACCTAAGTTAATGCAAGCAAAACGGAAAATAAAAACAAAAGAAACAATGTGAGAGTACTCTAGACCCCTCCCCCAAACTTAAATCACACATTCCCTTGTCTGGATAGAAGTCTAAGAGAGTTGTATAGACAAACAAAAGACGAAAACAAGGAAAATAAAATCGTCTGTACAAAGGTTTTGGAGTATGGTACCTAAAAGTTGAGAAGGTGAGCAGTTGAGGCATTCATGTCCTCAAGTGTGTTGTTGTTGTAAGGGATTGGATACCCTCGTGGAGCTAATCCTTCGCATGGTGCGATGTGTTGCGGTCTACCAAAGTGATCCCCGTGGTTATGATCTGCGAGGGGCGCATGCGAGGGATCTGGTTGGGATGTTTGTCCTGGTTTAGCCTGAGTGCTGCTGTGGCGTCTGTGGCTCTTCTTTTCTTTCCTCTTGTAACCCTGCGTGATGTCCACTGACTTGCGTTGGGGCTATTCTTGGTGCGCTTCGCGCGAGCTGGTGGCCGCCGAGGTTGAGTGCCTCCTCGCAGGTGGTGGCGAGTCGTATGGACGAGGTTGAGGTGCCATTCCGCTGACTGATGATTGCAGCCCGTCAATTTCCTTCCAGAGCTATGATCTCTTGCTATGCCACTCACATCATTCACTTTGCCATTCTTCCTTTTCTTTTGTAAAGCCCTTCACCTTCTTGAGCAACCATTTTCCCAATTTTTGGAGATTTCCGATGCGCTTGTGGGCTTCTTTGGTTGCGGTGCCTTGGTTTTTCTCATTCAACTCTTTGAACACGTAGGACTCTGGATCGACCTCTTCTTCATTTGCTTCCTCTTTGGCTCGCTGGGGTTGCTGTCTGTGTGGGTCTTCACCGAGGAGAGATGCAAAGGGCGGAATGAAAGTCGCTTTCTCTCTTGCGTCAAGTGAGGTGTATTCAGAGCAGGGGCGAGCAATTCTAGTGTTTCTCTTCTCCAGGTGGTCGAATTTGTATACGGTTCGGCCTTCAAACTTGTCTTTAGAAAAGAGGCTTTCTCCTTGGAGGTACTTCGGGTCCATAAATTGAGGTTCAACCCAATTCTCATTGCCCGTGTTTAATGGTACTCTGCATGCCTCCAAAATCCAGGTAACCACACTACTGATGTAGATGTGCTTGGCTTTACCAGTTCCTCTTCCTGCTTGTTTCATTGCGGTAAGTCAGAAATTGCTTAGCCAAGACGAACGACATACCAGAATTTCCATCATCTCCTTCAATCTGCATACCACTTGGAGTAGTTCTCACTATTTATTTCATCGCCATGACCATCATCTGCATTTCTCCGAGGTTGAGTGGCGAGGTTGAGAGAAGTAAGTTGGCAATGGCCCTCCTTTCATAGTTGATGTACGCTTGATTGGAGTTGTTGGCTTTCCTGACGGGTTTCCCCTTTTTATTTGTTTGTCTCTCCTCGTAGGCTACCCTCGCCTTTTCCTCCGAGTAACCACTCCATTTCAACTCTTCAATGTATTCCCGGTACTTGGTTTTCTTCTCTCTCTTTCCAGCTGCAGATCTGGTCGTCCTCTTGTCCTCGTGCTCATACTCGACATCCATCAGCGAGGCCTGACCGTACTCATTACTGTCAAAATCACTGTCCTCGCTTGTAGATGGCGAGGCGATCTGCTTTTTTTTCCTTTTTCTCTTGTGCTTAACTTCCTTCAACGTGCTAAGTCTGCACAAACCTCCAATCCATCGGTTCACCCACCGACTTCCTTGTCGTCTTCTTGACCAGAGCTTCTGTCTTCTTTTGATAAACCGTTTCATCCTTACCGTCTAATTGGACAATAAAACGGCAAGTCCTGGGTTCACGATCTCTCCCTGTACGAATCAGCAGAGAATCCTCCAATCCCGCCTCCATCTCTTTCTGTCCAACTCTCTGCGCGTCTTGCATGAACTTGCTGCGGATTTCCTTACTCTTTCCCTTATCCCTTGAAGACATGTTTTAGGTTTGTGAGAGTAAGGTTTCTTAACCTGGAGAGTTTGAACTCGCTAGAATTCCTTGAACTAGAAATATTCCTCTTTCTCCGATCAGTTTTCTGGCGCAAAAAGAAGAGAGTGTTTATGTTTAGGGAGCTTGAGAGCGAGTGAGGGATTTGTGGTGAGAGGATTTCAATAGAAAGAGAAGCTTTGTAGGGCTTTTTGGAGACAAATAAGGAAAGATGAGATAATCTCGGTTCCCTATGCCACCTCGCGGTCCATCCTCGCCGTCTGACTCAATCCCTGCCCTTGATTTCAAATTTTGAAATCTTAGGCGATTTTAGCCGTCCGATTTGTCTGACCAAGGTTTGACCGCTCCTTGATTTTAGCTAATGTTGTTAGCTCGTGGGCCATTCTTGGTGAGCTGGAATCAAGACAACCCACTGTTCCTTTGTAACTGACAGCCTACTGCCTCGCACGTTATACTCGCAGCTATACCCGAGGCTTTATTACCCATTCAGAAAAACCAAGCTTGAACTTCTCTTGCTTTTTTGCCCAGTGACTATTCTGAGTCTTGATTGATTCCCTGCTTGTGACAATATCTAGAAACATGAATGATTAGCCACAATATCAAGATCAGCTTAGTGTGAGACATCCATATGATTTAGCTCAAATTCAAGTATTCATTGAATAATGGGTGCGTTTCAAACGTAATGAGAACACTACTCACACACCTTTCTCCGAGTTGTGCCTTGAGGGATACTCGTTCCTCGCAAAATTCATCTCATTCTTTGCCTCCTTGCCTTTGAGGATTATATGCGAGGGAGGCTAGTTCTTGGCTTGTTGGGGGTATTATTTCCTCTAATATGCCAAGACTGCTGCCATGATGATGTTCTTGGTCTCTTTGTACCTGAGACGCATATAGACATCCCAAATACCCATAATAACAAAGATAAAAAGAAAAATGTTCTCCAAAACAAAATAAAAACTAAAATGGCTTTAAAAAAAGTTAAAACAAGTTTTAAAAGTAAATGATAGACATGGGATTCCCACCTAGGTGGGCTTGTTTAGAGTTACAAGCTTGACCTTCAACTGTATAGTCTTGTTCAAACATCATTTCAATACTGTCTCCAACCTTCAACTGTATAGTCTTGTTCCTTACATCGATCTACGCTCCAACTGATGCCAAGAAAGGTCTAACCAATAGTAACGAATCCGTAGGTTCTTCGTCCATTTTGAAAACCACAAAATCTATCAGGACTAGAACATTACCAACGCTCACAGGAACATCCTCGAGTAGTCCCCTTGGTCTTCTAGTGGTTCTGTCCGCGTGGACAAGCGATATCTTGTACTCCTTGAACTTTGAGTACCCCAATTTCTGAGCAATGATTAGTGGAATGAGACTAATAGATGCCCCAAGATCACACAGGCAGTTGATGAATGTCAAATGCCCCACAATACATGGAAGTATAAAACTCCCCAGGCCATCCATCTATTCTGCAATGAGTCTATTCCTTTGATACGAAAAAATTGGTATGAAGATTGATCCAGATGTTCGAGTCCCAATAGCCATGCATTCTTCCTCCCTTTCCTTAAGAGTATCTTTCAAAAACTTTTTGTATTGAGGAATTAAAGCAAAAGCTTCCAAGATGGGTTTTTTTAACTCAATACCACTCATTTGTTTCTCGAAGAGGACTCTTTGCTTCTCAGCTTGATTCTTCTTCAATCTTGAGGGGAAAGGTGCTTTAGCTTGGGTAGCTACCACATGTGCAACTGCTTCCGTTGTGTTCTACTTGGGACTGTCGAATTCTTCTCTTCGCAGCACATGCGTGTGAAGGATCTCCCTGAGTTGTGTAGGATTGGTAATTTTTCAGTAATCAGACTATCATCAACCTCTCCTCGCAGCACTGGCATGCGAGGTATATCCCCGAGTTTTTCATGTTCGGCTGTTTTCTTGATTTGTTCTGCCCTCCTTCTTGAATAATGTTGTCCTCGACGTGTTCCTTCTGTTTGACCATTGGTGGGAGCACTTTTTCGATACAAAGAGTGATAGACTGGGCCGTGTATTCCTTGGGGTTTTGGACAGCTTTTTCGGGAAGTTGGTCGGTAGTTTTTGTTGATGATGAAGCTTGATTTCTTTCTACATATTCCAACCTCTCATTAAGCGTCTCAAATTTGCAGTTGAGATCATTGTAAGTGGTGTCAATGCGGCTATGTACCTCTTCAAACTTCTAATTGATTTCCGTTTGATGAGCCGTTTGGCATTGGAGTATTTGTTAAAGCATGTTCAGTACGTCCAGTGAACCTTCTTGTGCGGATTTTGGTTGTGTGCCGGCCGATATAGGTTTGGCACTTTGTTGCCATTGATCATTTGGAATCCATGCCCTTTGCTTTGGTGGATAGACTTGATCTTGTGGGTTTGCTACATTTGTGCATCTATAGCTCAAGTTTGGGTTTGGTTTGTAGTTCACCCACGGTTTGGATCCACCTTGATTTTGGAGAAAATAAATTTCTTCAACGTGTTCATCCTCTTCTTCTTGTAGCTGCTCCTCTTTGACGAGATTCACTTGCTTTGTATGGACCATAAGCAGCTTGTCCAACTTCTCGTGTAGTTGCTTCAATTCCTTGTGTGCGGATGTATCAGATTCAGAGGTACCACATACGGCTCCATTGTAGTCCTCGCCATATTGACCATCAGCTAAAGCGAGGTTCTCTATAAGTGCTCTCCCCTCCGCAATCTCTTGTTGGAGGAAACTACCGTTGCTTGTAGTATCAAGAAGCATACGTTTCCTCAGATGGACTCTTCAGTAGAAGTTGTTGAGGATAGTGTCTTTTAGGAAACCGTGATGTGGGCATTGAGACTGATATGTTTTGTATCGATCCCACGCCTCGGCAAGTGACTCGCTGCTTTGTTGCACGAAGTTAGAGATGTTGTTCCTCAACTTGGCTGTCCTCAAATTGGAAAAGAACTTTGTGAGGAAAAGGTGTTTGCATTCCGGCCAAGTAGTTATGGTGCCCGTGGGTAGGTGCTTTTCTCATTGATGGACTCTATCTCCAAGAGAGAAAGGAAAGAGTCATAGTTTAAGCGCGTCCTCACTCACTCCGTTGATGCGAGTAAGATTACAGATTCTTTCAAACTCATCGAGGTGGTCGAGGGGGTGCTCTAAGGACAAGCCGTGAAACTTGTTGTTTTGGACCATGGAGATCAATCCACTCTTGACCTCAAAGTTATTATTCTGGATAGCCGGCGGTTGGATCTCGTTCCGCTGAGTATGAATACTGTGAGCATTGCTCGCACCAATGTAGCGAAGGCGGCGAGCTTGAGTGTGTACTCGCGTCTAGTAGCCTGCTTCATTAGGCAACGGTGGTGTTCCATCCGTGGTCCTGCCAGGTGTTGTGTTGTCCAGATAAGGCTGCGGCTGCTGCATTCACGTACGTTATCGTCTAATTTCATGAGGAAGCAGGTTGATATTGTCGATGAGTTGCTGAAGGTTGTGAGAGCCATTCGAACGGGTTTGCATCAACTGGTCAGCTGGTCTGAGTTTGCGCCTAACTCGCACGAGTTAAGGCTGAGGTTGAAAGTTCTGAGTCTGTCCTTCGGTTCAGACGTCGAGGATTACCTACGACGCCTGCAAGGACAGAAACAACGAGTTGTCAATATGTTTTAATCTTGGTCCTTAAAGATCTAAGCGTTTTGAAGAAAAAACAAGTAATCGAAGCAGCAAATACGAAACTTGGTCCTAAGATGAGTAGACTATAAATTGTAACAAGCAAAATTCAGATTTGGCAACAGCGCCAATTTGATAAAAAGCATTTTTGCGGTTTCCTTCTATGAAATCATTGAGTATAGTGGTAAGTAAAGGGAATATTGAACCAATACTCGGAAAAGCTCACTAGCAATCAGGGTTTATTGGGATTTGAAAGAATCCACTAATACCCATCTAAGAAGCAATAGTATTTATGGTTGGCTAATCGTTCTCCCTTTTGATCAATGAAAAGGAGTGGAAAATGAACCTTCCTAGATGAATAGTTCAATTTCTTATAATCAATGCACATTCTAAGACAAGTGATAGTTCGAGTGGTGATCAATTCATTCTTTTCATTTCTAGCCATAGTAATTCTATCCTTTTTATGGACACAATGAACGGGTGAAACCCTTTTACTATCAAATTGGATAAATCACATCAGCTTCTAGTAACTTAAGAATTTCTTTTTTTACTACTTCCTTAAGATTTGGATTCAATCTCCTTTGGGGCTCAATACTTGAATGTGAATCGTGAATCCTATAAGTGTGAAGACTAGGTGACATACCTCTATTGTCAGCTAGAGAATAACATATGGCTTTTCTAAACCGTTTCAGTTCAGTCAATAGCATGTTCAACTCATCACCACACAAAGCGTCGTTAACAATCACATGACAAGTGGAATTAGAGTCCAAGAAAGTGTACCTTATCCCAAACAGGAAGTGGTTTTAATTCCACTTTAGGAGCCTTGAGCATAGACCAGTCGTCATCAAATGTTGATGAAGTACACTTGACCACATGCAGTTCGAGTTTGGATTTCGGTTGTGGTGCAAATACTGTCATATCATATTTTACTGAAGTTGATTGATAAAAGAGTTTTTGCGGTTCTCTTATCAGATCATAGAGTATGGTGGTGAGTAAGGTGGGTTTATCGAACCAATACTCGGAAATGCTTGTTAACAATCTATCTAATACCGAATCCTAGTTCAAGTCAATCTAGCATCCTGTCACAATGATAGACTCAAGAAAATACTTAACTATCAAACTAGTACAAAGGACAAAATAAGCTAAAGACAAGAATAAAACAGAATTTGAAATGACTAAACGGAGAAATGATTCAAAAACAGAGAGTAAAATGCGAATAAGGGTTTAAACAAAGCTAGAGGGTAGAATCAAGAGGATTGGGAGGTTGATCGGCGGTAAACTTGCCGATCCCGCTCGCCGTATTGTTTGAGCTATCCCTAGACCGACATATTGGTTAGACAGCTCCCGCTCTTGCGAAGAGGATCTTGATCCGGATCGGCTAATCTATTCCAATTCTTGCTGTGATCTCGCCGAAACAAACGCTATAAAGCCTTGCCTAAATCGTCGAATGACCAATCCACATGCTAGATCTCTCTTCGGCGGATTAAGCCATCACTAGTAAGGCATAGGGTCTCCGTTTCTGTTAGCGCTAGCCTTCGGTCACAATCCAAATCAGATCTCAACTGATTAAGAAGAGATCAGCATTAAGCTTGGCCTTACTAGAAGAGATTGGCTTTAGCTAGGCGAGGGAATCAACGGATTCACCTCCGATCTCCCCATCCTCGAGATCCAAAGGGATCTACTCGCACCTCATTTTGAGAGGGCTGAGGATTGAGGTAGATTCCGATGACATGATTAAGGTAATGAAACTAAAAACGCAAGAAGAAAAAGATGAAGATAACAAGCAAAACTAATTCATTCCATTCATAACCATTAAAAGAGTACAAACCTAAACAAACTTAAAGGAAAATAGCAATAAAGAAAGAGAGAGTTTTTTGGCTAAAACATCAGATAAAGAAAATCATAAGAGGGTCATTAGAGGGGTATTTATAAGGTTATCTCATAGCCTTAATGGTCAAACCGACCTAAGTCAGTCAACTAGGTGTTCAGTGAAGCTTCCCTCGGAGTCCTTGCGCGAGCTTGGGCACCAAGGAATGCTTCACTTCTCTGTCCTCATGGTTTTTGTCTTAGTTCCGGCTCCGAGTATGACCTTTGATGTGAAGAGGGATGGGTCTTTGTTACGCACCGATCTTTCCTTGCGGCAGATAGATTGAGGGAAGTCCACGAGGTGGTCTTTGTTTGTATTCCTCGTGTGCGATCCGCGAGGTGGCGATCCGAGGGTGCACGATCATTCTTGGCTTTGACGTTCCAGCAGCTGCTCCAATTCTCCTTGCCTCCAGTTTTGCTCCTTTTATGCTCCTTTTACCTAGATAAACTCCAAAACTCCAAATGCAAATGCAAAGAATGCAAAACAAACCTAAACGGATCTAAATGCAAGGGAATTCTAGCTAGATGAATGCAAAGTGACCTAAAATAAGACTCGAAAACCATCAAAATCACACACATCAGCTCCCTAAACTTAGATCTTGCTTGGCCTCAAGCAAGTGCAATGACCTAAGATGGAAAAACTGCACACAAAGTGGGAACATCTCATCCAACGAGTAACTTGTGTAAGCTAGGGCCGTAATCCACATGTGAGCTCTATCATTTTGGAAACCGTAATGTAATCATTCTCAAGAATAGCATCCAGCCTATAGATTCCTAATACCTAAGCCGGTCTCTGAAGGTCAAAGTCTAATTCCTTATTTCTTTTAGGTGCAGTCCTTAAAAGAGATTAGAGATCAACGAGTACATAGTTCAACTTCCCTATGCTTAGCATGGTCATTTTTTTTCAACTCAAATGGTTCCCTCTCATTCATATTTTTGCTGCCCGCTTATTCATTCTTTTTCTCTTTCTTTTTATCTTTTTATATGCCATTTTGGCTTTTCCGAAGTTGGCTTACACAAACATGAAAGGCTACAGGTTTACGCTTCCTTCCAAATTGCTTCAACAACCCGCATATGGAGTAAGCAGCAGATATACACGGTCGTGAAAGGCTACGGGTTTACGCATCCTTCTAGCCGCTTCACCTTTACCACTTACTCTGTTTGGCGGGCAGCTTTCATTTTTTCCTTTTTTGACTTGACTTGTGAGGGTTTTACCATATATACATAATGGATCATGCTAAACATAAAGAAGGAAGGTATTTGATGCATCTCTAGGCCCTAGATCGGCGATTCAAGTTCAGTTTAGAAGGAATCAAACAAGGCCATTTCAAGACACAACCCAAGCAAAGTTCACCAAGGTGAATGATCCGCCCAAAAACTATCTAAAACGGCTATTTAACAATCAAGAGCATTCACAATGGTTACTAGCTAACTTAACAAGGTTTTCACATCGGCACGGTCATTCCCACACAACAAGTTCAAATGCATGAATTCTATATGAATGCAACCTAAAGACAAAGCTAAATGGATGCAACTATATGATCACTCTATTTTTTTGGATTTAATTTTCAAAAAATTTTAAGTTTTTTGGTTTTTTTCTATGCCTTAGATGCTATCAAATGCAACAACCAAATGCAATAAAGAAAAATCTAAACGGATTTTTTACAACCTATGCGAATGTATGCAAAATGGAAAATAAGAACACAAGAAACAATGTGAGAGTACTCTAGACCCCTCCCCCAAACTTAAATCACACAGTCCCCTGTGTGCATAGAAGTCTAAGAGAGTTGTCTAGACAAACAAAAGACAAAAAACAAAGAAGATAAAAACGTATGTACAAAGGTTTTGGAGTATGTTACCTAAAAGTCGAAAATGTGAACAGTGGAGGCGTTCATGTCCTCAAGTGTGTAACTGTGAGGGTTTGGATACCCTCGTGGAGCTAATCCTTCACAAGGTGTGATGTGCTGTGGTCCATCAAAGTGCTCCTCGCGCTCGTGATTGGCGAGGAACGCATGCGAGGGATCCGCCTGGGAAGTCTGTCTTTGTTCTGCCCAGCGTCTATGGCTCTCTTGCCGGTCCTCTTGTACACCCGCGAGATGTCCACTTACCGGGGTTTGCGGTTGCTCTTGGTGCACTTTGTGAGAACTGGTACCCGCTTAGATGGAGTGCCTCCTCGCTGGTGGCGGCGAGTCATGGGTACAAGGCTGAGGTTCCATTCCTCCAACTGATGATTGCAGCCCATCAATCACCTTCTGATGTGTGTGATTTTTGATGGTTTTAGAGTCTTATTTTAGGTTGTTTTGCATCCGTTTAGCTATATTTTCCGTGCACTTAGGTCTGTTTAGGTTAGTTTTGCACTTTTTGCATTTGCATTTGGAGTTTTGGATTTTATCTAGGAAAAGGAGCTAAAGGAGCAGAAAAGGAGCTAAAAATGGAGCTAAGGATAATTGGATCAGCTGCTAGGAAAAAGAAGTCATGCAAATTCGGATCGCTGCCTCGCGGATCGCAGGAGAGGACTGCTTGGAACGCTCACGAAAAGACGCCTCAGTCACCAGCCTCAACCTACCTGTTGCGAGGAGAAACAAATCCATTACACTCGGACCATTCACTCGGCCTCAACCCCTGATGGCGAAGTTCAGAACCACTCCTCGGTGCCAAGCTCGCGCAAGGACTCCGAGGACAAGATTTCTGATTGACCGACTTAGGTCGGTTTGACCATTAGGGTTATGCAAATGACTATATAAATACCCTTTAATCTCTATCTTAGGATATTATCTGATGTTTAGCTAAAAAAACTCTTTCTATTTTTCGTTGTTGCTTTCTTTTAAGTTTGAGATACATTGTTGATTCAGATTTATGCTTTAATGAATTAAGTTTGATTTGATCTTCATCTTTTGCTTTATGTTCTTTATTTTATTGCTGTTTCTGTTTATGCTGATGAGATCTCCTTTGATCCTCCACTATCAAGCCATGAGAAGTGAGTAGATCCTTGTGGATCTCGAGGATAGGGAGAT
>OVBA01006242.1:4278-17488 GCA_900406435.1 Lepidium aucheri
AAAAAAAAAAAAAAAAAAAAAAAGCATTAGGTGAGTTTGCTTCAACATGAAACAATGGATGCCCGAGAAAAAAGCCTAACATTGCTTATTAAAGCAACCAAATTTTCTATGTTTTTTTTTATATTATATTTACTTCACCAATCGCCACAACACCTTCCTTCACTCTTCTTCTAAGTAAAGTTATCCAAAATTACAGAGAGGAAGAAGAGTGGTACAATGGAAGAGATTGTGGTTGAGAGTCTTCTTAGGGGTAACAGAGATGCTCAAATCGAAGCAGCTATTGAGTTGAGTAATCTAAGCAAGAAGCAAAGACAAAAAATGGCAGAAAGAGAGATCATTTCTCCTTTACTCTCAATGTTACAATCTCAAGACAGTTTCACAACAGAAGTTACTTTATCTGCATTACTCAGCCTTGCCTTTGGTAGTGAAAGGTTTGTGTTTATATCTGTGTTAATTTATTCATATGCTTGTCTTATGAGTTTTGTTGCTAATTCGGTTTGTTGCTTTGAACCACAGAAACAAAGTCCGAATTGTGAAATCTGGCGCAGTACCGATGTTGCTAGAGATCATAGAGTCAGATACGAAGATGGTAATACTAGAATTGGCCATGGCATTTCTTCTGATTCTCTCTTCATGTAACAAAAACAAGATTAAGATGGCATCAACGAGATTGATTCAGCTTTTAGTAGGACTCATTGGACTCGATAGACTTACAATTCAGGCCAAAGTTGATGGCATAGCAACACTACAAAACCTATCTACTCTCAATCAGATTATTCCTCTGCTTATAGCTTGTGAAGTACCGTATGCTTTGCTTCAAGTCATCAACTTTAGTGATAAATCTTCTGAATTGGCTGAAAAGGCAGCAGCTTTACTCGAAAGCATAACTTCTCATTCACCAGAATCGATAACAAGCATCAATGGAGCAATTGGGGTTCTAGTGGAAGCCATTGAAGAAGGATCAGGCCTGTGTAAAGAGCACGCAGTAGGAATATTACTTGGTGTATGCAACAATGACAGAGAGACAAACAGAGGAATGATACTGAGAGAAGGAGTAATGCCTGGATTGCTTCAAGTGAGTGTAGATGGAACAGGGAGAGCTAAAGAAATGGGTAGAGAGCTTTTGTTACTATTAAGGGATTGCTCTGGCTATCTCATCAGAAACAAACAGTCAAAGATTGAGATTGTTGAGCAGATAATGCGAGAGATTGATCAAGAAGGTGAACGAATACCTGGAACTATGTTGAAGCTAGTGGAAGAAATGATCTCCAAACTTAGTACATAGCCTTTGTTGAATTCCAGATCTTGTATTTGTATTTATCAATCAAATCATGCACTCTTTGAGTCTACTTCTTAGGAATAATATTATCACATTCTCATTGGTTTTGATCATCAGTAGTACCAAAAGCACACCAAATACGACGTCTTTTCGTATTAATAGTTGAATGAGCTTTTAATTGAAGCCCATTGGGCTAATACATACGGAGAATTAGTGAAACACTCGACCCATTGCTTTAATTCTTACTTTATATTTAAGTTGCAAAGGAGATAAACCTTTGCTTACTTTTTAGATTATGATACTTTATTGATTTATTTATTTTATGGCAAGATAACTGGGATAAGATTTACTGTTGATTTATTGTTGGTTAAATAATACTAAAGTAATCTTAGTTATTTATGTGAAGAGTAAAGTATTTACGGTTTTGTTATCGTGGTGACCCGGACTGCCCAAATCAAGACTTCTGCATATTTCATAAATATTTGACATAATTTGGTTATTTTGTAACATAATTTTATAAGTATGTACTGAGTAGGTAATATTAGATTATGATACTTTATTGATTTATTTATTTATGGGAGGATAACTAGAATGACACAAGATTTATTATCTCATATTCTCTTACTATGATTATGTCGAACCCCTTCATACCAACCGATATTATATTGTATATTGTACATCATGTTGGTCGAGCAGGTTTTCGGGAGCTAGGAACATTTATTGCTTCAGCCGTACTATGTGCGATATTGCCTTCTCTGATGGTGTGTTAGCCGAGGTGGACACAGAGTTTATACTACATGTAAGTGAAATAGATAAAGATTCACTGTATTGGGGCATTATGTGTTGTTGTGTATATGCGGGGAACCCATCAGCCATGTACGCGTCGGGACTTCGCATAGTGGCCTCAGTAGCTCCATCCTAAAGGGTGATGGACAAAGTATGCAGTGCTGCATGCTCGGGTATTCTCACAGCACGTTTTGTAGGTACAACATTCTTATGCCTATGTGGACAATGTGCTAATAGTGTGCAGGTTTTCGAGTCCTTCCTCGATGATGTACTAAGCCTTGGAGAAGCATTCAACATTGGTAATAGAGTTTTATGCCACATCGTTGACATAGGAAATCCGCGTCGGCATTCATTCCTCGCATATTTTGAAGGATGGATCCCTTTCCCAAGCTATCTAGGAAGGTATAGAGGTGATATAATTCCTGTATGCGAGATTTGTTTTGAGTTCACTTTGTAATAAATATTCTTAACGTCTGTTAATATGTCGTGAACTGTGTGTACATAGTTATGAACTGTGTGTGTTGAAGACCAAGTTTACACATAACTATGTACGTTTACGTTTACAACATGTGTTAAATATATGATGAATGTTCATAAGTATGTAGCCACTGTGTTAAATATATGATGAATGTTCATAACTATGTAGCCTCTGGTTTTGAGTAGTGCTAATATATTTGTCATATATATGTAATGTATCAAATATAAAGGTCCGGAAAAGGAAAGTAATTATTCAAAAATACTCTAACAAGTGTACATGCGATGTATTATTGAGGAACACTGCAATGTGACAATGTCCTTATTATGAGTGTAATGTCTAACAAGCAGTCGAACCACGCATGTTATTGTGTTATGTCCTGTCTTGCCGTATATTCCACATTTATTCAATTTTCTTGGACATTTTGCTTTCTGCGCAACTTCTAATGCTGATCTAGTACGCGATTTCTTGGGTCTGCCCAACTGTTGTTGTATCATAGGTGGAAGACACAACTCTGTTGCAATACGTTTTGATATTGGCTAGGTGAAATCCCTTGGCATGATAGTTGTTAAGTATGCTTTGTACATATATATTATATGATAGTATTGACTATACATTGATATAGTTGGGATTTTGCGAGCCTCTGCTGCTACAATTGCGTGGACACACGACAACTTCTCCAAATCAAATCGGTGGCAATAACATTTTTTCTCTCAGATTCACAACATGAGTAGATGACCCGGATATAACTTGTACTCTGTATGCATTTATGTCTTCAACATACAATAACTTTGCTTGCCGGACGTGAGTCTGTACAAAGTAGAGAAATCATGTTATCACCCACCCGTTAAAAAGGAACATACTACATCTAACGCCTATCTAGCTTACCCATAGTAGTTTCTCCACATTACAAGCCAAAGAAGATTTCATTTTAGTAGCTGCATTTATCCGTTCAGAGAACCATCATGTCATCATGCATCTGATAATCTCTAGGAGTGGTACAATAGGCAACTTCGTGGACTATGAAAGAACTCTATTTAGAGACTCAACAATGTTGGTAGTAGTAAGGTTGTACCTATCCCCAGGAAAATGCGAACGAGCCCACATATTAACATTTGTGCGTTTAAGATAGCTATGCAGTGCTGGATTTATCTTATCAATTTCGTTGAACCCCTAAAAAATCTACAATTCTAAAGTCATTAGCGGCCTTCTTCACTAGATGAAAAGCTTCTTTCTCCTTAAAATGTATTAGTATATTCTTATACAAATGATATGTGCAAATTCCCCGACTTGCTCTTAGATATAACACTTCAATGGCTTTCACGATGGAGTTGTGACGATTAGAAATAATTGCTAATTCTTTATCGTCTGGTATGATGCTTCTTAGTTTCCTGAAGAAACACTCCCATGATTCATCATTTTTGGTATCAACAATGCCAAATGGAAATGGAAATATCTAGAAATTGTTATCTTGGCTAGTGGCCGTCAGAAGAGTACCCCTATATTTTCCGTGCAAAAATATCCTGACTAGAACAATAACTTTGTGCATATACGTAAATCCACTAATGCTTGCACTAAAAGCTATAAACATGTACTTGAAATGATCCGATGTGTGAACTTCAATGCGCGCATAACTCCTAGGATTTCACAACCTAATCATATGTAAGTATGCAGACAAATTCTCAAATCCTTGCTCATGTGACCCAGACACCATACCCCTTGCACACCTCAGTGTCCGGTGTGCCTTCCAGTTATCCATCTATAGTTTAATTAATCATCTACCCTTTATAGACCAAATTATTATGCAGGGAAAATGCAACTTAACATGTACTATGCGTCAATAATTA
Source organism: Lepidium aucheri (assembly GCA_900406435.1). Taxonomy (NCBI): domain Eukaryota; kingdom Viridiplantae; phylum Streptophyta; class Magnoliopsida; order Brassicales; family Brassicaceae; genus Lepidium; species Lepidium aucheri. The sequence goes on from OVBA01006242.1 coordinate 8,666, forward strand.
CATATATTGTATTTCAATAATTATGCAATTATGTAGCGGTTCGAACAAACATGTATTGACACTTACCACAATGAATACAAAGCCTATGACTATACTATAATGTTGCCATTATAATGGAATATGTATTAACAATAATAAATTATCTTTCTACACATATATAACTCATAGGAATTGACATTGATTTGGTATCGTTTAGTTATTGCTTCGGCAAAATATTTTGGCAGAACTGTTGGTCCAACTCCATCCACAAAATCTTTGTATAGCATCATCAAAATTGCGTGAGTTGTGTGCCAGGATCATGCAGAGCGTTTTGTTACCGAGCAAGTATAGAAACCTAAATACCTGCTAATATGAAAGTTTTGGTAATCTCCCACTGGAGTGGTCCGAACACTCCACTCACACCCCTTAACCCAACACCTCGCATAGAAACACTCTAAGGATGAGCTTATAACAGTAAAGTCAAATTTCTACAAAACACTGAGTAGCTTAAGCCATGTTTCTAAAGCAGATTTTGATATATAACATTGCCCAAGAGCTATATTGAGGCCCTCAATTTCCATATTATTCAAACCATCATCGCTACAAAACCCTCAACCAGTTTCAAAAATTAGAATCTCTCTTTTCTTTAAAGGCAGTTTTGAGCTGACTTCGCCATCCTTTGTATCATGATTGTTACCCGGCAAATTAGATCCTATGTATCAGGATCACTGCCTGAGTTCGTACCATCAGAGTCTACACAATAATCAAACTTTAACTTCTCTTCTTCCATGTAAAGTCAACGGATCCTCCTCCCGGTTTGTGATATGGCGTACAAATCTGCACCCTTAACTTTTATGCAAAGACGAAGCGAATTTGATATTGGTTGACTTAACAATGATATGAACTGTTGACAATTTGAAACATATACCGCTTGTGTATCAGGCGACAATTTCAAATGAAATTCTTTGGGGGCATTTAACTTAGCTCCACATAGAATTATTTTTTTCCAGATCAAAATCTTTGTACACCATTCGCCTGAAATTGTCAAACCTAGTAGTCCTATCGATGCTTAGAATACAAGATCTTTTGTTATTATTAACCCAGAATAACCATCTTGTGCTGTTAAATTCCCATTTTCGAGGTACCAGAAGAATCTGCTCTCCATGGTCAGTGAAGAAAATCCGCAAAAATGGATTACTCGGATATGGATTACGGCGAAAAAACCAATGGAGATATAGATATGATGGTTTTACTGATTTTGAGGTGTGTATGACACCTCATAACCCTAAGCCCAGCTACCATACAGTACATCTTACACTTGACAGATTGATTTGTACACCGTCCCAAAAAACATTACGATCAAAAATGATAACTATGTAACCGTTACCGCAGACTATCAGATCCATCCCAAATATATATGTACATAAGTTACGTAAACACTTTTACATACCTATGTAACTAATTAAATATGTGTCAACCTCTACGGTTAACAACAATGACTATGTAACCGTTACCACAACCTAAACTAATTACGCATATCTTTTCCGAATATTTATGTACATACGTCATGTAAACATGTGTCAAACCGTTAAATATATATATATATATATGTAAACGCTTTATAGAACTATGTAACTAATTAAATATGTGTCAACCTCTACGGTTAACTACAATGACTATGGAACTGTTACCGCAAACTAACCTCTATACATAAATATGCACATATTTAAATATGTGTCAACCTTACAATCAATGCACACGACTATGTAACCATATCGGAAACTAGCTAAGCATATCCTTTTTGAGTAAATATGTACATACTTGGGTTAAGAAACACATGATAACATAATTTTGTAGTATTTGCATAATTCGAACAAAGACCATCGTATACTTTAACATGTAAGCTAACCTACTAATCCGAATCAAGAAGATATGGGATTGAAAAGTTATTGGAAATCAGAGTTGGGAATTTCCACTCAAATATCTCAAAAGCCAACCTCTCATGGATAACCGCCATGTCATCATCGCAAACACCTTCGAACTTAGCACCCATGGCAAGATGGTGAATGAATTAAAGTGTATACACACCATAATCGACCGATCTATAATTCTGAGGAATACCTCTAATTCTCACCACTTTCATTTCACACTGGTCACCACTCTGTACCCGAACGTTATCACCAACAAAAATTTCCAACATTCCATTTATCATTACCTTGATATGGTCCACAGCGGTGAACACTTCTTCATCCGAGGCATGGCTAAAGATAGAGTTGTATACAAATATTGTCTTGCGTAGTAAGTCGATAAGACATGCAACCTAATGATTGTTATGGATGTTTACGATTGTGTATAAGTGATGAATTTCCTACCACCATCTGTTTTTTGTAGCACATTCGGTGGAGAAATCCCTGTTTAAATAGTCAAAGTAGGTTTGACTAAAAACGAAATTTTTGCCTTTTCTCTGATGCTAACAGCCTCCACACGCATCAAATAAGTAAAGGTGTAGTACATTAAATTTGGTCAAATTTAACTAATTAATAAAGATAATAATTATTTGAAACCTCTGTGTAAAAATATAATCCCAATAATATCATAAATTAATAATCATCTAAATTATGTGTATATATATATATATATGAATAAGTTATGTATTAAAGTGTGATTTTTTAAAAATAAATGATTTCCTAGAGCTCAACTCTAAGAAATAGTTGTTGTGTTATATTTTAAAAATATGATGTTGTAGTATAACATGTCATAAGAAATAACCAAAATTTCCTTAAAATTTAAATTTTTAATATGTATCATTTTCATTGTAATAGTATTATACGCTGTTGAAATAAAAAAGTTGAGGTCACTAATCATAAATTATAAAATTTATAAAAGTTAAAAGATAAATCTAAAATTGGTATCAATTCATCCTTTTAAAAATAATTTTAACAATTAAAAATACTATAAATTAATAATTCTTAATTTTTACTATAAACTAATAATATTAATTTACGGATAACTAAATATCTCTCTAAACTAATAATTCTTCAAAGTTCCAATATTATTAATTAATAAAGGTTTTACTGTAGTTATACGGTGGAAAACAATACTACTGTATATACATTCTATAAACAACATATATACAGTATCGTATATATAACTAGATATGGACCCGTGCGATGCACGGATTTTATGAAACTTTTTGATATATATACATATACATATCATATTTTAGATAATATTTAAGAATCTTATTGATTACTAATTTTTGAAACTCAATGTTATATAATCATATTCCTTTTTATGTTAGGATTTAGTTCTTTCATATAATAGAATTTCAAATAGATATAAATATTTTGTGATATAATAATGATTATCTTATTTTCTTAAAAAATTAAATATATCACTGAAATTTTTATGATCCTTGGATTTGAAATGTGGAAGACTCTCGTTAATTACTAACTTTGAGAAACCCTTCTTTATATAATAAGACTTGTGATATAATAATGATTATCTTATTTAAAAAAAATTAAATATATCACTGAAATTTTTATGATCGTTGGATTTAAAATGTGGAAGAATCTTGTTAATTACTAACTTTGAGAAACCCTTTTTCATATAATAAGATTTTTAAAATTTTGAAATATATCACCAAAAATATTATGATCATTGGATTTGACACGTGCAAGAATCATGTTAATTACTAACTTTAAGAAACCTTTCTTTATATAATAAGATACTAAGTTTTGAAACTCAATTTTATATAATAGAATTCTTTTTTATGTTAGAATTTAGTTCCTTCATATAACAGGATTTCAAATATATATATAAATATTTTGTGATATGGTTATAATTATCTTTAATTCTTTTAATTGTTTTAAATATATCACCAAAATTTTTAAGATTGTTGGATTTGACACATGGAAGAATCCTATTAATTACTAATTTTGAGAAACTCTTATTTATATAATAAGATACTAATTTTAGAAAACCCAATTTTATATAATAGGATTCTTTTTTATGTTAGAATTTGGTTCCTTCATATAATAAGATTTGAATATAAATATTTTATGATATAATTATAATTATCTTTTATTCTTTAATTATTTTAAATATATCACCGAAAGTTTTATGATCGTTAGATTTGACACGTGGAAGAACCATATTAATTATTAACTTTGGAAACCCTTCTTTATATAACAAAATTTGGCACGTGAAAGAATCCTTTTGATTACTAACTTTGAAAAGTCCTTCTTTATATAATAAAATACTAATTTTTAACACAATTTTATATAATAGGATTCTTTTTATGTTAGAATTTGATTCCTTCATATAATTGGTTTTCAAATAAATATAAATATTTTGTAATATAGTTATAATTATTTTTTATTTTGTTATTTGTTTTTAATATGTCACCGAAAGTTTTATGATCGTTGGATTTGACACGTGGAGAATCATATTGATTACTAACTTTGAGAACCCTTATTTATATAATAAAATACCTATTTTTGAAACACAATTTTATATAATAGGATTCTTTGTATGTGATTCCTTTATATAATAGGATCCTTTATATAATAGGATTTCAAATAAATATAAATATTTTGTGATATAGTTATAATTATCTTTTAATTTTTTAATTGTTTTATATATATCACCAAAATTTTTATGATCGTTGGATTTGACACGTGAAAGAATCCTATTAATTACTAATTTTGAGAAACCCTTCTTTATATAATAAGAAGATTTGTGATATAGTTATAATTATCTTTTATTTTTTTAATTGTTTTAAATATATCACCGAAATTTTTATGATCGTTGGATTTGACACGTGGAAGAATCCTATTAATTACTAACTTTGAGAAACCCTTCTTTATATAATAAGATTTTGTGATATAGTTATAATTATCTTTTATTTTTTTAATTGTTTTAATCACCGAAATTTTTGTGATCAATGGATTTGACACGTGGAAAAATCCTATTAATTACTAACTTTGAGAAACCCTTCTTTATATAATAAGATTTTGTGATATAGTTATAATTATCTTTTAATTTTTTAATTGTTTTAATCACCGAAATTTTTGTGATCTTTAGATTTGACACGTGGAAGAATCCTATTAATTACTAACTTTGAGAAACCCTTCTTTATATAATAAGATTTTCGTGTTTACTTAAATGAAACATTTCTTAGTAAAACTATATCATATTATAAATTAACCCTAACTTAATTATTCAACTGTAACTTAATCATTTAAATTATTTTTTGATTCGTTATACGTCTCAAAGCTCTACCTTGTCTTACAGACTTTCAACATTTAATTTAGTGCCACTCAGCCAGACGTTTCCATCTCTTAATTTTTTGAATCCATTTATGAAGGAAAAAAATCCTAATTTGAGTTTCAGTGTGATGATGATCATGTGTTAGATTTATATGGAATAGAAGAACATAAGTTTGAGAGTTACAATCTATAAATTTTATTATTTGACATTGTATTTTAGAGACTTTTATTAGTTGTGTGAGAGTTAATATTTTTATTATTTTATATTTTTGATTGCGACTTTTTTTTATTAGAACGCATGTCGTATAAGGAGATATTCCCCCTTATACTATATGCGTTCAACTCGAATCCCCTTATACTTTTAGGCTCTTCGTTATACATCCTAAACTTGTTATTGATTTCATTATACAATACAAACTAAAAACTACATAACTCCCCAAATTAAATTAATTGCCCTAATTATGTTTTATTCACCAAATTGAGCATTTATTATACCAGCTTTTCGGTAACCAAAATTTTAATTCAAAATTACCCAAAACATGTGACCCAGAATTATATTAACCCATAAATCATTTAATTAAATCAAAGCTTAAAATTGTACTGAAAACATAAAATTAATAACCAGAAATTAGGGTTCTCTTGTTGGGATCTCTTCTTTTGTTTGAGAATCGTCAATCCCAATTCTGTAAAAATCTCCTTCCAGCTTTCTCTTATATGTCTATTTATCTCTTACAATTCGGTTTACGTCCTTTTAACTCTACCAAAATATCTCTCTGTAAGTTTAAATCAACTAATTAATTTCAAACACTAATTATGTTCTTAGATATTTGTATATGTGGTTTCGTTAATTCTATGAGCATTGTGGCAAAAATTATTTCTTGCTTTACGATATGTAAAATTCATTTGTCTTTTCTGTTTGTGTCACTGACGTATCTATTATTTAGTCATCACAGATTGGCTCGCTGGGATTTACTAAATGTACATTAAGTGATGCTTTTTGCAAAAAAAACTAAGGGATATCATCATCAAAAAGTTAAATGCCGTAAGCTACATGACTATATGCATATGCCTTAGCATGTCTTGTGGCTTGCTAGTGACGTTAGCATATTTCTTGCTAATGTCTTCTATACTCTTACCCAATTGACGACATAAATTAATATTTGTTTTGTTTTTTCGGGAAAGACCAGAATGGCTTGGAGATTAGGTTTGGGTATTCGGGTACCCGTATCCGATTGGGTTGGGTATTTCAGATTTCGGGTTTACCCATATAAGATCCGATCGGATATTTTTGCGGGTTCTGATTGGGTTCGAGTATTTAATTTTAGGTTCGGGTCGAGTTTGGTTTTTATAAAATACTCTACTTCGGGTAGGGTTCGGTTCTTATAAAATACTCTATTTCGGGTAGGGTTCGGTTCGGGTTCGGGTCGGATTCGGGTATCCATATTTTTAATTAATATTTTTTTAAAAAAAATAAATAAACTAAGAAAAAGTTATACAAAACCATAATTTAATTTAAAAAAATTATATTCTAAATTTTTTTGGTTATTTTGATTCTAAAATGAATAATATATATAGACTTATAATTAAAATTTCTTATATTTGTGTAATTAAATGTATATATAAAAATAATTATTTTAAAATATATTATAAATTTTGGGTATTTCGGGTACCCGTTCGGGTTTTGGGTTTTATCCGATCAGGTTCGGGTACCCGTTATGATCTAAAACCCGTTAGGGTATTTTGTAAGTTTTAGTTCGGTTTGATTTCAGGGATCGGATTCGGGTCAGATTTTGGGTTTCGGGTATTATGCCCAGCCCTAAGTACTTATATAAAACTTAATACTATCTATAAAATCAATAGCATTTTTAACAAAAATTATATAGAATTTAGGTTTTGCAACATTATGATTTTCGTATAATTTTTTTTTTGATTTGTGTCATTTATGTTTTTAAACTCATTATCTTTGAGGTTTTTAGACCCGTACTTACTTAAATTTTTACACCTGCGTTCATTTAAGGTTTTAAATTTAGTTTTTTTGTTTGTTATAAATTTATAATATTTAGTAAACATGAAATAACATTATCTAAAATATTAAAAATTATTAAAAAGTTTCTATTTTAGAATAACTTAAATCAGTTTTAGATATTTTTGTTTAACAAAGTTTATTAAAAATTGTTTCTATTTTATTAATATACTAGAATTATACTCGCGTTATAACGCAGGAATTTGATTAATTTTTAAATCTTATTCATTTAGATTGTTAGACCGGTGCTCATATGTTGGAAAATTGTTTTTGAGATATTATTTCAGTGCTGGTAACCCGAACCAAAATTGATTTGTATTGGAGGAACCATCCGACAAAATACTCAAATGAGTCCTAAATCTATATACCCAAAAACTAAGTCCGAACCTAAACCAAACCCAAACCAAGAACCAAATTTTAGTTTTCTAGAGTCTTTTTATTATTATTGTTTCTAATTTTAAAATTTTATATAAAAATACCTCTAAACCCGAATTCGATCTTTACTCAACCGAACCATATCAAAAAAATAAAATATCTGAGTAAGCCTTAAATTAAAAGAACCAAAATACCAAATTAGAGGAACCGAATCCAAAGTATATACCACAAATGACTTTTAAATCTATGTACCTAGAAAACCGAGTTTAAACTCAAACCTGAACCGAATAAAAAAAACCAAATTTGTGACCAATATATTTTTATATTTACTTTTTTTTTGGTTTTTTTATAGAATATTTATTAGTTTTAAATTATATATATAAATCTGTAGTAAAACCTACATTAAACCTATTTTTAGAGGTTGTTACAAACCATATATTTATTTTATCATAAAGTTTATAACACATTCAAAATGAAAGTGTCTTTCATTTTAATATATAAGATATTACTTTCATTGTTTCAATTAAAGGATTGGTTTGAATATGAATATCCAATCAATTATATTCAATAATTATAGTCTTCAAATATTATCAATGTATATGTTAGAAATTTTAAGGTATATTCATGTCTCTTACAATTGAAATTTTGTTTCTAAATCCATTAATACACAATATATTAAAATTTAAATAGAGATAAGTAATATATTACTTTTATATACATATATATATACTCTATTTTTTAAACTATATATTCTTGTATACATATAGAGTAAAAATAAGAAAAATACATTAAATATTTTTATTTAGGTTTTGATGTATTATAATTTTTGTATATAATTGTTTTTCATTTGTGTCATTTAAGTTTCTAAAATCATGTTCTTTTAAATTTTTAGATCCGTATTTATTTTAAGATTTTTACCCGCGTCCACTTAGGGTTTTAAATTTAAAGTTTTTTTATTTTTCATAAATTTATAAAGTTTAGTAAACTTATAATTAAACGATTGATTTAAATATAGAAATATTTAATTAATTATACTTGATAGTTATAGCTTTCAAATACTATCAATGAATACATTAGGTAGTTATATTTGATAGTTATAGCTTTCAAATATAAAATTTATATATTTTTTAATAACTTCAACTATATGATTGTATATATATGTTCTATGAAAACAAA